>WAAD01037735.1:101456-132878 GCA_013389945.1 Fregata magnificens
GGCTGGAAATATAATTTTATTACTGAGAAGTCATTCTCTTGAGTAGTTTTGTGGCAGAAGGTGAGTTCAGTTGTGATTCCTGATGATCCCTAGGCATAGAAATAGTAAAGAAGACTTCCTCCCCTCATTTTGTCTGATTTCTAATTTTGATAAGATTTCATCAGTCATGCAAAAATTTGGCTATACGTTATTCTATAATTCCTCTTTTGTCTACTTGGATTGCTGCTCAGCTGAGAAAGGAGGATTCAGTCACTTCTTCCTTTGCCTCCAGGATGTGCTGCTGCTTTCGAGAGAGGAGGTTGCATCTCACTGTTTGAAAGGAGATACCATCAGGAACGGGATAGGTGTGAAAGGAGTAGAGTTGTCTACTTGAACTGCTCGTATTTGGTTCCAAGCTATGACTGGTGCCTGGTTTAATTCTCTGCTGTTTGATAACAGTGCAAGCAGTGTTGGTGCTTCTAGAGCTGTCTGAGGGGCTTGTGTTGCGACGGAGGCTGCTGGCAGGGGAAAAAAGGCAATCGGGAATTCATCATCCGCAAAGAACAAAAAAAACTTGGGTGTGAGGGGAATGGGGGAAAGAATGCAAATGTCACAGTGTAGTTGTGTTGTTTACCATTTCTTCTGGTTGTTGTGATTGTTTTTCTCCTGTTTCAGCATTAGCTATTGTTTGCCTAGATTGAATTTGTTAGCACGTAACACTTGGTCTCCAGCAGTTGCTGGTCCACTCTTTTCCTACCTGTAGCCAGAACGAGGTATACACTAAAACATAGCTTTTTTTAGGCAAGTGACTGCCAGAATATAAGGTCGTCATCTTCCAAATTCAGAGAACTGTTGCAGGAGCTCACTGGTGTCAAAAGGGGGAGTCTTTGTTCTCCCTGTTCTCTTCTCTGCAAGAAGAGACTGAAGGTGGTTCAAATGATTCTGCTCTTTCACCAGAGCACATAGATCCTACTTGCTGAGATAAACAGAGTCATAGAATATCTGGTGGTAGCTGTTGTCTCTGTTTTACCTTTGAAAGGAGGATTACTACTGCCGCAGAAGTTTGCAGATCACAACAGGATGGAGTCCAGTATGTTTTTCCTTTTTGCTCCTTTGTGGTGATGTTTTCATGCTGTCATTTTTGCCATTCTTGGAGAAAAGGATGGGAGAGAATCCCTTGCCCTGATTCCAGGTGGGGTGTTGAATAGAGGAGTGGCTACTGAAAGGAGTATGTGTGTTTGTTTGTGTAGAGTCCCAGATTACCAGTGACGTACTTCTACAGCTTTCATCAGAGCTCTTGGAAGAAAAACTGAAAGCAGGAAACCCTCCATGCTACCTCTGCTTAACAAAGACTAAGGAACTGGGGTGATGGTCACAGGCAGAGCAATGTTACTGTTTCACAGATTCTTCACAGTATAATCTACGTTTGAGGAATCCCTGATCCCTTTTCTGCGATGCCTACAAATTCCTCACTTCAGACACATGATGCTGAACGGATACGCTGTTCAGCTCCATTCTCCTCTTCTTCATCAGTTCTCTTCCTCATTTTGCCAGGTCTTGTGCAAGGATCCATTTCACAAGACTGATGACTGTAGGGAGGTCATCTCAGCCAGATTGGAGATGTTCTCTATGTAATACAGAGAAGGCTTTTCATTCCCAGTGTTTCCTAACCCTTTAGGAACTGAGCAGTGAGCTGCACAACCTCTTCTTAAGTGGTTTTAGAAGAGGCTAACCAGATTTCTGAGGAAATTCACAGATGTATATAAACAGTCTTGTGATGAGTTTCTTCCTGTGGCCATAACAGATAAAAGGTCCTCTGGACCACCCTTTTGAATCCTGTGCCCATAGCGTGGTACACAGGGCAGTGTGTAGAACATGCTCTTTGAGGTCAGGTGCAGGGCTTAGAGTACAGACACCTCATCCTCTGCCACCTCCTGGTTGCTAGAGCTTTGTCTTAAAAACAAAGGTTTCTCACTAGCTTCAAATCTCCCTTCTCAAAGCGCTCCCCTTGTGGGAACTCTGATTCCACAGTCTGCTGAGAATTCAGCTTCAGTAACCTTAATTTTGTAAAGAAACTTGAAACCATAATAGTCTAGACAACAAAAAAAAAAGCAGACATTACAAATGTAGACACAACATGTCAATGTGCCATTTGTTCCTTCTCTCTTATTCCCTTTACAATTCCTGTTAGCCATTTGGTATTTATTCAGTGTCCTGGATCCTCAGTCCCTCTTGTGCTGTTCAGCTGTGTTTTTGTGGTGCTGGTACCTGCCTTGTGTGTAGAGTGCATGCCCCTCCTACAGCTGTGCTTTCCATGTGAGTCAGTACAGGAACACTGGAACGAGAGCTTTGCATTTTCTGGGGAGTATAGGATTGTTAACAATGAATATCTCCTTTTAGTAGTCTTTATTATCCTCAGAGGACAGGATGTTTCAGTTGTTCAATAGCTCTCCACAGCTCCCTTTCTGAAGTTGAATGCCATGTTCCAATATTGCCTGTACGTGGTCAGTCACAGCAGTTCACAGGACACACGGTATGCAGCTGCCTGCAGAAAATGCTTCACTAAAGTGGTGAAGTGTGCATTTACATGAGACAGCTTGTGTTCAGTCACCTGGCAAGGGTGCAATCTCCATGGCTAAAATGCAGGCCTTTCCCATGTCTGCTGGAGGGCCTTCAGCGAAAGGAAGTGGGTTGTGGCTGCTTGAACAACTCTCCTATCTATAGTCCTGTCCTTACACAGCTGGAGAGGCTGGCAGAGACTCTCGCTTGCTGTGAGTCACGGGTGACTATTCTGTGGTGCTCTCAGGTATCCCAGAATGGGAGCTGACTCCTCACAAAATCTCATTTGGGGCTGGCGGTGCAATCCCCCATGTGCTGTGCTCTGTCACGTCACAGGAATGAGTTACATCTCTGGGAGGAGCATTCACTGGAACTTCTAAGAGCTTGAGTATTACCACAAAGCCCATCACGCTTCTGTGACGCTGAATGCGATGTTTAAGCCTCTTGTTCATCTTCAGTTCTACAGAGGGAGGACCATTATTTGGATGGGAGGGGAATAAGTTACTCAATGAGTATAAGCCACTCTCAGAAATACATTATGAAGGTTAATAGTTTTTTGGAAGGTGTTTTTCCTACATATTGACAGGTTTTCTATATGTTTTTAATGGCAAAACCATTGTAAATTGATATTTATTACAGTATGCAGGCTGTCTTAATTTGACAAAGTTCTTATTCATTGTAAAAACAGAAAGAGGCAGGAAAAGGCTCAGTAAGCTAAATACCAAAACAGCATGATGACTTACCACATCTTGAATTTATGGAGGACAAGTTGGGGAAAGGGATTAAAAAAAATGTAGAGAGGTATACAGATAGATATGTAAATAAATGGATATTTCTGTTTATCAAGCCATGGGGTGCTAAAAACCTATATGTATTGGTCATGCAGTTGACATCATCCTTTAATGACAACTTTTTTTTGGGGGGGGGGGATGAGTTCTAAATTTATATTCACGGATTATGGTACAGATCTCAAGTATCACTGGAGAAAATTGTAGCCACGTAAAATGTGCACACAATTATTTGCTGATCTCCATATTAATACCAATTTCAAAATATATTTTCTGTCCCAGTTATTTATTGCTTTTCCAGAAAAAAAACCCCACAACTTACATCACTGAAAACTGAAAGTTAAACTCCTTGCTAGTGAAACCTTGAAATTCTATGCAGCAAGATCGATTCTTCTAGTTTGAGAGTCTGCATTATACCATAGGAAGGGACTAATTTGTCATATATAAAAATATCAGCAGATAAAAGGACTTGGATCTATGGAAGAACTCATGGATTTGTTCCTTCTTTAAGAAAGAAAATATTAGAGTTAGGAAATGCTGCGCTCTCTGGATGACAGTATTCTCTTGAAAAATACTGCAAGTGATAGGTCAGCATGTAGCAGCTATTTTGAGGGTGGTAATGAGCAGTGGAAATTAATACATTTTTCATGACTTGTTTCCAGCACTGTAGGTTAATGGAGTCGATAGTGTCTTTTTATTGTAGAACCACATCCTGTCTGGTTGAAAAGGATGGGATTATTAGCCAAGTCTGTCTCTGACTTTCTTGTCAAGACAGGAACTGCTTCATGCCATGCTGTCTGACAGCATTGCTCAAAAGCTCTTCTGCCTCACGTCCTCCTTTCTACCAAAGGTACTGGCTCCTTTTCTGAGGGGTCGAGATGGATGTTAGATTCTATGAAATCTGAAGGTGTTTTTTGGACGTGGTTTTAATGACTTTTGATGTCAGTGCTTTCACCACAGTCTGCTAGTTAACAAACAGTTGACGCAAAACACTGGCATCTGTTTACCTCACTTTGGTGTCAGGCATCTCTGATGTTTCTTTTGGGTGCTTACATGGTCAAAATGGATGTGTGTTCTTACTGAAGGTGGTAAATTTCTAACATCCTTACTGAGGTTGAAAGGCAAGTTGCTATACGCAGAACTGTACTAGAGCTTATTTGCATGTAATATTCAAAGAAGAGCAGACTTAGAATTTACTGTCTGCTAATGTTGATCTGTTCTTTTGATTTTGGCAATGTGCTGTGTATGAATCATATTTAATGGCACAGAGAAGGCACTGCGCTCTGTGAGGGAATGAGGCCATGCGTATTGCATCTGTTTGAGTCAGCAGCCAGTGTGTTCTGCTGCAGCTCTTGTCAGAACAGTCTGGAGGTTATTTGAGGGTACAGTGAGTCACAGTGGTGCCTTCTTCACTGATCAGTAGTCTACAGGGTGACATGCGTCTCTAGCGCAAACCTCTATTTGTTTGGTTGTAAGAAAATTATTTAAAATAAAAAAAGAAAGTGCGATCACTTGAAAAGAAAGAGATTTCTGGTTATAAGGGGGGGGGGGAACCCCTATAATATAAGTATGTCATATTTCTAGGTACTGAGGGACTCATTTGCAGATGGAAAGATTTCCTTAATGGGCCCAACGTCTAGCCTTTATATAAAAACAAATCTGGCTGATATATCCCTAATATTGTATATGAACTTACTGCTTGAGCTGAGTCAATAGTTCTTTAAATGTAAGGCCACAATTTTGTAGGAAGCATAAGTATGAAGTTAATTATGCATTAATTCTGGTTGCGGCCACCTCTCCTGCGCAATTCTGTGAATAACAGTGCAAGTATCAATTCATCCCTGTTTCATATAACCATTACGGGAAAACCTATGAGCAGCTGAAGTGAGAAGTACTGTAACTTCTCTTGCTGAAGTGGTAAGAGCGGTGAAAGCAGAAAGGGGCCAACTGGAATTGACCGTAAGAAAGCATACTTCCTTTCAGAACTAAAAATAAAACCTGTGAATCCTGAGTACCGAAACTTGTCTACCAAATAATTATGATGCTCATTTACATAGTCTTTCATCTCCTTCTAGGGACTGGTCTGAACAGTCTTCTGTTAAAAACTGTTCCAGCTTCTGTGGTTGCCTTGCAGCACAGGTTTTTAGGCTCCTTAGCTCAAAAGGCATCTGACGAGGTAGGTTGGTTTTGAGCAAGGTCTTCTGGGTTTGTGTTCTGTGGCAGCCTGCCAGAGTTTCTGGTTCGTCAGTTACTGGGAGGAACATAGCTGCTTGGCTTCTGAGCAGCAAAACACCTGGTATTCAGTTTTGGAAGCTCAAGAAGATCCTCATCCCAGGCTATCATTTTGTTTTAGAAGAGAAAATATTTTAGACTAAGAGAATACAGGTGGCTCCAGACAGGGGCCCCCATGCCTGCTGCTCTTTCATTCACTTCATTTGGTTAGTGAAATACAAAAGTTCAAATTAGACTTGTGATCTCTGTCGGACCAGTATACTTCCACATGATGGAGTTTCTGTAATATCGGTTTCCATTTTGAGTTTAGGAGATCACAGACTGAACAACTCATACTTTTAAAGCCATTATTCAGGTTGCAAAGTGAGCCATTGAAAAATTAGAAAACATTTTGTTTTCCTATGTGTGGATGAGGCTGGAGGATTAAGTTGCCTGTACAAATTTTCAATCCTCTGTTCCTGAACTTCAGGATTTTTTTTTTTACTCAACTGAATAAAATTGTAATTAAAGTTGCATATTTAATGAAAGCATGACAGTATCTCTGCCTAATATTCTTTCTCGGTCATCTCTCAAAATCCAACTGATAGATGATCCACCAGTTTTTCTGTCAACAGTGTAAGGTGGCCCTTATCTGGAGCCTAGTGATTTTCTACATGTTTTCCATTGTTCTCAAACTCTTGAGTATTTTAAAATTTTAAATAATGCAGGTGATGTATCTTTATTCTCCCTTCTGCCCATTACCCTGCACCTAGTGCTGGGAATTGTCCAGAACATGCTTATTCCTAAAAACTGAAAAGTTTTCTTAATAGCTAGGATGGGCAAAAGACAGATGAAAAAGAAAATTTCTGTGGAGTTCTACAAAATACCATGGGGGAGCATGGCAGAGAGCATTGTATGAGATCTAATTTAATAACTGTAGCTGAGACATAGTTGATTAAATTCTATGTTATGTGAAATACTTTGGAGTGTCTATTAGTTGTTCTGCATAAAAGTACTTTAAATACTTAAATATTCAGAGTATGGATTTTTACTATATTTTTCTTGCACTCAAAAGAAAAAAAAAAAAGCTGAGCAGATAGTATCTTGATACATGGTATATTAAATGTTAATCAGGAATTGAATTCTTCCGTTCCATCACTGATGCTATAAAACCAGAAATGATCAGCTATCTTCATAAGTATCACTCTTTTTCATGTTTACTTTAGGTCAAGAGTTATATAAGGCTTATTCCTAGTACTCCTCAAACATAATTTCTGCTCTACTTTCTAATGCCCAAAATAGTTTTCTGGTTAAAAAGCATTAATTATGAAGACAGCTATACCTTGTTTTCCTCCTTTATAAAAATTCATATCAATAATGCTGTGTGTTCAGATGAAATTGAACAGGTCAGTTGATTGTTTGCACAGAATCCAAGCATGCTTTTAAACTCTGAAAAAAAAAATTATTTATACTAAAAGCCATTGTTGGAGAATAAACTACAATACCTAGGTCTCCCTTTATGTCCCAAAGGCATTTGTTGATAGATGCTTGATGGGAAGTTGTTGCTATTAAGAAGGCACTCTTACAATCTAGAACCTTACAAATGCTATCTTTAAATGTTCAGATATCATAAAGGAAATTTTTCTCTTCCTTGGCTGAAGCGTATAGGGGTCTTTTGTATGATCTTGAAAATAACATCAGTATCTTTTTCTCCTGCTCAGTCTGCATTTTTACAAGCTGTCTTGTTGGCAAATGTCCTTTTGAACAGCCTCAGGAAGTATTTTCATGTGAAGTTCACCCAAGGCAGTGATTCAAAATACTGTTTTGGTGTTTGTGCAGGACACCAAGGTGAGATTTATCAACACACAAAGACTTTGTGAAATAAAATAATAAAACTGGAAAAAGTGTGGCTTTTTCTCTGGTAAGACGTATGGATTTCTGATGGTCTAGAGATACTGTATGCTTGCAGATTTCCTTGTTGTAAGTCATCAGTTGGTCTACTATCTTTTTATAGTCGTATCTTTTGATGCTCTCTCTCCCTGTAAGCCTTGTCTTGCTAACGTTTTCTTCTAAGATTTTGTCTGTAAGACTATGAAGATTTTATAGTAAATTTAAATGAAGCTTATGTATGGCAAAAATTATTTCAGGTTTTTTAAAATGCATTAAAAATGCATTAAAAGTGTTAATCTAAGCCATCTTTTTAACTACTGACAGTAACAAGGGAATTAAAACTGTTACTACAGTCTTTCTCAAATAATATAGATCTTAAATGCAAGCTTGTTTCAGGACCACAGAATAACAGTCAACTTAAAATGTTTTGTTATTTTGTCTTGTACCCATCTCCCAAATGAGGCACACACTGATTTCATACAAGTGTTGACAGTGTCAAGTACTAATGGAAACACAATGTTCTGGTAGATCAGCTGTTAATATAAAATAACGTTATTTCTAACTTCAAATTTTTATGAACTTGGAATTCCATAAAATGAAGAAATTCCTTTGTCAAACTCTCCGCTTTGATGTAAGCGTCTCTGTGAAGCTCTTTCAGAAATGCATTGATGGCATTTTAAAAAATTATTTTGGTACTGGAATACCACTAGCCCTCTAAAATAATTAAGTCTAAATGCACACTTGATTGTTTACCAAGCATTTTAGCATCATTCTAAAGAGCGGGTAGTGGTCATATGCCCTTAATTGACCTTAACTATGGCTTGCTGTTTCTGTCTTGGTTTTAGCCCTAGTGATCAGCTGAATAGCAGCAAGCAATAGAAAAAGAGTAAGAATAAGGACAAAGCAAAAGCAAAAATTACGTCACTGTAGAAACTAACAGTGCATGTCTACCTGGCATAGTGAGAATGCACTCTGGTTACCTCAAGGATTGTATAGTAGAACTGTAAAAGTAAAGAAGGTCAAAAGAAAATATTGAGTAGGTAGTAACTTCTCCTCAGGAGTCTTAAACAGGCTTGTGTTCTCTAGCTTGGAAGAGCGCTGCTGGTGGGGGGCAGACTTTTGTATGGGAATGAATGCTATTGAGATAGCACATCGAAAATGATTGCCTTGAAGTACCAATGGATGCCCAATGAAGCATTGGAACTGCAGGTTCACAACAAGCAAAAGGAAGTACTTTATCCACAAAGGGCATAAAGTTATTGCCACATTGTCCTTGCTGCCAGATGCTGTGCTATGGTGGTAAAAAATGTACGTGGATACGGCAAGCGGTTATGCTGACTCAGGGAGAGGACGATGAAATAGGATGCGGACTCCGGCTCAGGAAGTCGGTCTGTAAACCGCTGTTTGCCAGTAGCTGCTAGATCATTCTGTGTGTGCCCCTTCCCGTTTTCGAGGAGGGGAAAGTGTGTGTGTGGGAATTGCTGAAACCAGGTAGTGACCCAGTCTGACCTAGCATCACCGCTCATATTATTCTGAAGGAAGAGATGGGAATAACAGTAGTTAGCAGTTCCTTCTGCTGTTATATACCACTTAGACAAGATTTTGTTGGCTAGTTTCTTTAGGAAGTTTTTTTTTGCCTCTTAGATTTCTGATTTTTTTTTTCTTGTAACATCCTTTGCGGTTTAGGGAGCTATATATGTGGTCAGAGAGGGAATTATGCTGTTCCATTTTGACATGCCTTTTTCAAGTCTCTTTCTGCCCTCTTGGAAGTTTCTCCTTATGCCCTCTTGTGCCCCTGCATTAAAGGGAACAACTCTCTCTGTGGTGATTTCATCCTCCTCAATGAAGACAGGACAGACGATGTTAAAAGCACAAAGAAATGAGGCTGTAAAGTCAAATTTCTGGGCCTTCCCAGTTTTCTTTCCTTCCCCTTACTAGCATCAGACGTTGATTAGCAGTGCTTCAGCAGCTGCCTGGGTTGTAAACTCCCATTGCTCTCTCCAGTGCCCTTGTGACCATCCCAGCTTTAATTCCATAGCATTAGCTGCTGTGCATGGCTGTGGGTATTTGTCAGCCTAAAGTATTTCTTACCTAAGACTTCAAAGCATGGCATGTGGCTTTCTGACAAACAAAAGTTTCATCCAAATCTTCTGTGACCTATTAGAAGTATGCTTTACCAGAAAAAAACCCACAAACTCATACAGCAAGACAAAATAATCCGTAGTTTTCAGTTTGTGATTTTCATGGTTTTGGCAGGAAATCCATGTAATCCCTACATTTGGATATGGTTTATTTCGGGCTTTGGAAATGCAAGGTAACTTTTCTTTTCTAGCCTGAATTAGTCTATGCAAGGAAGAAAAAACAAACCCAAACAATAAAGCCGTTATTGAGGTTTAGCTTCAAAGTCATTATATCTCAGCCTGTGTTGAGGGCTACTACTTACTTGTCTGTGAGGCACAGAGATAAAACCGGTGTTTCATCAGCTCCCTGACGGCCTTCTACACACACAGCCTCATCAACCTTGGGCACTTTGTATGAAAGAGTCTTTAGTTTGAATGTACAATTATCCAACGCTACTCTGTGCGCCTTGAAGAGAAAAATGGAGCTACTTGAAGACAACTTCCTGCCATCAGTCCCTGCTAATAAACGTGTGCAATCAGCTGCTTTGCAACCATCAGAAAAAGCAAAAGAATTAGTGGGGATGCCAGATGAAAAAAGTACCAGCTAACCTGATCGCCGCATTAGCTGCGACAAAGCCTTGCCAAAAAGAGGGCTTGAAATCTCAGGTACTGAGAGAATTGATACGAGGAAGCAATTTTTACTTTTGCAAAAAATCAAAGGTTCAGGGTAGTACAATAACATGATACTGCCACAAAGTTTCTTGAGTAAAGTCTTTTGTAAGCTGTTTTCAAGGACTGGTAGTCTATGATCGTCCCATATGCACTTGTTGGCAGTCGTCTTCAGCCTTCATCTATCCATGTGAATGTTCTCAAATAACAGGAATATGGATTAAGCTTTTATGTTGTAGGTCAGTATTTTGAAGTCTTAGCTATAAAGATATAAATTGAGACACGACATAGGCAGTCCTCAGTTACACTTCCATACTTCAAAAATCCCCACACAAATTTGAGCACCTGTGTTGAAGGAATACGCTAGGAGTCCTGCACAGCACCTGAATCCTGCCTCTACATTTAAACTCTTCATTTGAATGCTCAAACATACCATGTTTTCACTGCTTAGGGTTTTACGTATGTTATGGTGGAGGGAAACAAATTTTCGTCATCTCGGGTGGGTACAAGGTGCAAATCCAGAGATGTTTAGGAAGAGCTCTTCAGGTGAGCCCCAAGCTGTCTCCCATGCCAGAAGCCGGGCTGCACAATTCACGCGAGGATCTGCAGGCTACTGCAGTGTGTGCACTGAGATCATCAGCACTGGATAAACTATACCAGGCACTTAAAATTTCACATGTACAATAAGTAAACATCCACCTGGCATGCTTTGTGTTTTCTGATAGTAGCATGGATGTTTTGATAGCCACTCTGCATGTTGAGACCTGTGATTAAAAGCTGTTTTTTTTTTTTTTTCCCAGCCCCACCTGGGTTGCTTTTGTCAGCCAGTGTGTTTCTCATGTTCGAGGTTTCTCAGCCGGCGTGATTATCTTTGTGGGGCTGGAAGAGGTTTCTCTGAACTTAGAGAAATGTGATGGAGTGATGCAGGTAGTGCTTTGGTCTGCTACCTCACACCTGCAGTTTTGAGGAAGACTGAATCTTTATTTTTTTCCTTTAATAATTCTGAAAAAAAAACCCTTATGTTTGGAAATGAAGTCCTGAAACGTGTTGTGAATGTAACAAATACAGGGACATCTGCTTGCTTCTTCAGAGAAGCAGAAGCAGTAGATCGGGAAGTTATAAGAGGAACCGTATACTGCAATAAAAGAGTAAATGCCAAAACACATGACTTCTCAGGGAGCCTTGCCAGCACCAGTCCAACAGAAGACTTCTTGTAGGAAAAAAAGCCTGCAGTTGCTTACCAGCCTAGCCCAGGACTTCCTGGCCTTTGCGATAAGGTTAAGATTTCCTCACATCAAAAGTGCGCTAGTAAAAAGGATGTGAATTTTTGCTACTTGCAAACAGAGGAGGGCTGCTGATATGTTTAACATAAGGGCCCTGTGATGCTGTCTCTGCTTCTGTGGGAGAGAAGCACTTACTAAGGCAGTTTTGGGAAACTAGAGCAGCTTGTGACCCTGTGGTGATAAGCCACAGCATCAGAGCCTGGCTGTAATGCAGGCTATGCCTACTGGAGCAAATGATGTGGAGCAGCACGGCAGATGGGCAGGGTGCAGTGCCCTCACCATGCACATTCTGGGGCATTTTCTCTGGACTGCTGTTGTGTCATCTTCCAGGTGGGAGCTCTCAGTGGTGGTGGGAGCACGGTGGGAGCTCCTCAGGAGCACGCCTGGCATGGATTTCTCATGGGTGTGCGGTTTGTGTTCCTGGTGCTGCGCAGGGCCAAGCGTGGAGTTTTGTTCCTGACCGCGCTCTGGCACCAAACTAGCAGGCTCACACAGGCACGACTGCAGTTCCTTCAGTCTGCCTCTAAGGAAATGCAAATACATTGGCTACATCAGTCAGCTGGTTCTGCTACCTTTAAGTTATGAGCAACTCTAATGTAAATAGATGAATTTCGTGGACAGACTCTTGCCAATGTACCACAATTGTTTTAAATCACTTCTGTTAAGAGTAAGAAAGTAGATAACCTACAGTTAAGGAAAATAATCTGAGGCAGAAGTTAGTTTCTTTGTAATTGCTTATCATACAAATATATTTACGTGGTAAACTTATTTATACAGTATGTACAAAAAAAAAAATTAATCTGATTACTTCTTCCCAGACCTACGTTAGTTCAGTTCTTAGCATAGGAACAGATCTTTTTCCAGGCATGCTTTTCTGAGAAGCATCTAATCATACTTAATGCTCTTCAGTATAACCTATCTTCTTTTTCTTAATCTATTACGAAAGAAAAAAAAGTCGCGCATTCACACACATGAGTTTTAGCTAGCTAAATTGACCCTATAACACAATAGGCCTTTTATTTTAATAAGTGCAAAGATCATCTGCATAATTTTTTCTTTAGCCATGAAAAAGTTAACATTTACTATAACTTGGTGGTACCTAGAAGAAAATGTATTATGGCATAATTTTATTTTTAAAAATAAACTTAATGCTTAGTTTAGTAAGTTTTGATTGGTCCCATTTCACCTCTTTTTCTTTGTAAATATGGGAATTCGAGCATTTTATTAACAAACATGAATGCTTCTGAAGTTGATGGTCATCTAGGCTCCACTTCTAGTGTGGGAAAAACTGTAGTAATTTCAGATGTCCCAATGTGGTAACGGTTGTCAAAACAGGCTACCCATGGGAGATCCTTTGGCAAAACTCGATATCAAAATCTGTTTTCTCTGGATTAAAAGCTGCCCTTCACTGAAGACAGTACAGACTTCAGAGTTGATGGCTGATACCCTCTAAAATTCAGTACTTTGTCCTGTGGAGAATAATTGTTCTATTGTTCTGATCATTGTTCTAATGCAAGGGATTTTTTCCCCCAGTCAGCTGTAATAATATGGTAGAGGTAGAAATAGCTTTTGTTTCCAACTGAGAAGTCCATTTAAATTAGTAAACCAAACTGGATTAGACCATCAGCCCTTGTTAGATGATTGAGGTAGCCACAGAAATGCGCTTTTTGGCAAAATAAACTGTTTCCAAAACATAGAGAAGTCTCATGGAAACCTTCATGGGGAGATTGTTTGGTCAAGCGGTCCCTTTCCCTGCCACAGCGTGGTTTTGCTGCTGACACGGGAGGTAGGAGAGGTTCGGTTCGGGTTCCGGGTTCTCAGTGAGGAGTAATGAAAACTGCTCTGAAGCAGACGGAAGAGGATCCTGAAACTGGGCTTCCCTTTTCAAATGTCGGCATTCCTCTACTCCACAGCCTGCTTGTGCAACAGGCAGAAAAACTAACAAGCGATTCAGTAAATGTTAGAGACGCAAAAGTTGTCACGAAACAGTACTGATTTTCAGACAGAAATTGTTTTATATGAAGGAATCCAGACTGTATAAATGTTCAAGAATACCCAACCCCCCAGTCCATCCCAGGGAGCATGGAGGGAAGCTCTGGAGTAAATGCTTAAACGGCTGTTTTGCACATAATGCAGAATCTGGTTTGAGTGCTCCTAATAATCTCTATCTTGAACTCACCTATCGGCAAACTGAAATTCAATTCTTGCCCATGCTTTTTAATTCCTAAAATGACAGGCAAACCATATTAAAGTATATTTATCTGAGCTGCATCCCTTAGGAAGCTTTCATAGACACAAACCTTTTGTATGGAGTGTCCTCTTGAATGAGAGTTTGGTTTTAAAAAGGTTGCCGGGGTGGGGGGGCAGAAAAAAGTTAATGCATTATACTTTCACAGCTGCATTGAATGTGGCCTGTGAGTATTCACTGCATGCTCTGGTAAGGAGCAGTGGTGAAAGGGGTGCTGGCGCACCACAGTGTGGTCTGCCTGGCTTCTGCTTTCTAGCTACATTGCCATAAAGCATTATGTGGAAGGGTGGCTGTGCCTCTGCTTCCTGCTGTACTCCTGCTAAAAGTCAGGTGATGGTCTACCTTCGGCAACACAATACCTCCCCAGCAAAGGTTGCATGAAAAAAAAAAGTATTTCTCTTTTCCATCTTCATCAAGCTACTTTGGTCCTTAAAATGTAATTTTTAGCCCAATGTTAGAGTTCTGTTTGGAAAAGCTAGATCATGCAGCAGAATGCCAACTCCAATAAAGTATGCATTTTATATTATTTAAAACTATTAGAATCTGGAGTTCAGTGAGATGTGTCTGTGCATCATAGAGAAAGCACTTGTGAAAAAGGTCTGAGTTTTTACATGTGAGAAGTAGAGCTGCAAGGTGTTACCAGACCGGAGAACAAAAAGGATGAGTTTCACTTTTTCTCTAAAATAATCAAGTCTGAACGAACGTGTACTGAAATTGGAGTTGGCAGGATGGTTTAGCAAGAAGGCAGACAAGTATGGTAACTTGCCAATGTTCTGCTAAATGTTTAAACACCTAGGTAACAGGTCAGTTCCTCTTCATGGCTATATGGCCGAATGTTAAGATTACATGCATGTTGCATACTAATGGGAATTACATTTTTCTGGCCTAATTAATAGTTATGTTCCAGTCTTGTGGCTAATGCAATATATTTTACATTAATCCTTTTTTTCCCCTCCTACTGCATGTGTATGAATCAAAGTAGTTTCTAATATGAAGTCCATCACACTTTGCATAGCACGGCTTTTTTGAGTAATGCAGCTTTGCTCAGCAGGTTGCATTTTTTTTCTACTTATCTGTCCTAGAGGATCTGGTGTCTGGTTAAAATTGAAATGAAAATAAATTGCATGTATTTGGAATGGAACATCTGGAGTTGCTGGTTGTTTTAGATACTAAATAAATGAGTTAGGGTCACCTTGACTATTTTTAATAAATGCAGACTGGGAACATTTCAGTGACAAAATGAGATGGAATGAAAGGCAAAAATGAAGTAGGAGTAACTTTCACTCACAGAGTCTGCTTTAAAATACTGTGTTTCACTTACAGAGGATCAGCTTTCTAAAGTCAGTGATCGAAAGTAAAGGAGTAACTGAAGTATAACAGAGTTTGGGGGGGGGAATGCAACGGAAGAAAAATACTCGATGTTTTTGTGAAATAATAGGTGGACTAAGGCTTGTGGAAGACCTAATATATTTTATTGGATTGACAGATACAGAAGGAATTAAACTGCTAAGCTTTAATAATGCAAATTCTTCAGTCCTGAAATAGGAGTGTCAATCTTCATCCTTAGACCTTAGTAACTACCACACTAGTACTGTAACAGATATCTGGTGTCATTATAATGTTTTAATTCATTTCTGTGTGAAAGGTCATAAATAAAAAGCTGATAATGGAATGAATAGCTTTGTCCTTTTAATTCCTTTAAAGATCTAGAACTTAACTAGTTAAACTTCACTTTCCAATTTCATATGCCTCCCATCTTCTACAAGATTAGTTTTAATTTTGATGTTATAATTACATTCGATACTCATCATCATTACATATCAATTTCTTTCACTTCACTCTCCTTTGCCACCCATACTTGCCTTCAGGAGCTTCTGTACCAACTTCATATGAGTTCTTTTACCCTTCAACTGAAGCACATTACTATCCTCAAAAGAAAGGTGGTACTTCTAAATATAGAAACCTAATTTAGATTCTGCTGTGACAACTAGTGGTCCATTTCTTTTTCATTACAATGATGAGGTATTTATTTCTGAAGTCTATTGATATGTTACTTAAGTCGTCTTTTAGTTTGAAGGCAGAGGAAAAAGTTGCCAGTAGGGGGGAAGGCACAATTCTTGTAAACATACCTGAGTTTGAGAGATTTTCCGTAGCTAGTATATCTCTGTTCCATCTCCCTAAACTGGATATGTATTTTCTTCTACCATTAAAACCACTATTATAGCCACTTAATACAAAGCATCTTTACTTCTGCTGAAATAAACTAAAAAACAGGGATATATTTTTCTTTATCCCGTTTCTTTTCAGGATTAGCAGGCTTACAGAGAAACTCTGGTATAACTCAGCTATAGATAAACTTACAGAGAAACTGTTTCAGAGACTGAATAATGACTGGAAGAGAGAAATGAAACATTTCTATGCAGGTATGCCAGAGCGATTTTTGACATAAGGAAAGGTAGTTCTAAAAGTAGTTATGCTTCTTTCTCAGAGTTCTTGACTTTTATATTCATTGGAAAACATCCCCACTTCTTTTTTTCGTACCAGAACAGGTTTGGGGGGGGAAGGTTATGGTTTTGCTTTTTATAGGCCAAATGGCTATGTGATTCACAGCTGGGATTTTTGAGCAGAAATGGGTCATTCATTTTATGGATTCTCCTGAAGTAATTCAGTGTACGATGTTACAGCACTATGAAATGGGGGGGGTGGGGGGTGGTGTCCTAGAGATTTAGTGCTTGCCCTGTTGTCTAGCTCCATTTGTGGGTCTTGGTCTGAAAGAGCTCTCTTTCAGAGAAAAATAAAAACCTGTCAGTGAGAGTTACTCTTTTGTTCCCTCAATACCTAGCTAATGTGAAGCTTTTTTCTTGTTACTTTGGGGGTGGGGAAGGGAGTAAAATTCTTAAAATAATTTTGCAGATATGAGAATATAAAGATCAAAGGGAGGCTTCATTTTTAAACTTCCNACTTTTGAATAGTCCTAGATTTGATGCTGTTATCTGATTTATTGATAGTTTTGTATCAGTTATGCCTGGCTTGCTGAGCCAAAAAAGAATAATTTAATTTTAAAAGTCAATTGAAATACTGTTACAAAAAATTGAACATGATCAGGAGAATTAAAAAATAAATTACAGGAGCTGTACTAAGTTGAAAGGCAAAAAAATGACAGTGTTCCTCATCCTCACATAAGCATGCTGTATCTCACAAATGGCAAAAGCACTCAGAAGTGATACAGGCCAGGAAAGAGAGGAAGGTGTCAAGGTGTCAAACAGAACAGCATATGGGGAGAGTGCAGAGAGTGCATGGGTGATTTCTGCTTTGACGCTGTTGAGAACAGGTAGTACTTTTAGAAATAACGTACCGCTCCTTCCAGTCAATTTGGGGAAGGGGTCCCCCCGAAGGAGGCCTGTTTTCAGTGATGGAGAGAAGGTAGTGAGGTAGAGAGAAGCTTAACTCCTCAGTTTATCATTTAGTACTCAAGCATTTTGTAGAGCAAAGCTGTTTTTTCACATCAGTTGGCTGGTTGGTTTTGTGGTCTGGGTACAAAAAAAAGCAGTAAGTCATCTTGGTAGAAGACAGAGGAATGTTGCATGGGGTTTCTAGGTGCGTTTCCAGCTTCCAAGGGCAATGTGTGGTGGTAGTACACAGAGCTTTCTATTCTTGTTAATCCATTGCCAGCTGTTGTGCCCATCCACTGTTTCTCACCTTTCTGGTGGTTCTCTTCTTGTCCCCTGTGTCTCCTCCTCAGTTTACGTCTTCCTTTTCCTTTAGTGCTGGGCGCCAGCAATGGGGGACACTTTCTGTTCTGATCTTGGAGGCCACGGCCCTCACTAGTCAAGAACAGTGATTGCCAGGAAAGGAAACAGCCCCTTGCTTGCAAGCATTTCTCAGTTAAACATCTGTGAACTCTAATTTTTTTTTTGAGGCCTCTAACTGTGCCAAATATGGATAGACTTCCATGGGAATAGCCAAAGCAGACATCTTTGACACATCATTTTGTTATAAAGCATTGAGCTTTTAGTAGAGGTCAACAAAGCCCGCACAGGACCCTTTCTCGGGGGATTGGGAAGCAAATCTTGTTTCTTGAGGATCAGTGACTAGTGTTTGATTTGAATGTAATTTATGGACAACATTTGAACTTCAGTGTGAGACTGATTCCTGCTGCTAACCACAGCTGAACTAAATGAAGGGTTGAAGTTCCTTTAGACAAAAGGTTTCAAAAGTCAAGCAGCTGATAAGTACTTGCTGTGTAACTGGTGAGTATATCAAGGGAGTTTAGTGTGCGTCCTTTTCGAAGGCAAGGACTTGAAAGAGATGAGAGTTAATAGTCAAGGGAGCAGTGGAGGAAACCTGGAAAATGGCAGATTTAATAAAGATTACTAAATATAGTATGCATGAAATCACTCATACAGTTCACAAGTAAAGGGAGGGGGAGGCTCAAGATGCAACTGGCAATGAGGCTGGAACTTAAACCAGATCCAAGAAGTAAAGAGAGGCTCATGTGGCTGAGGAATTGCAGACTTCTTGGTGGGACTTTTGATGTTGCTGAATGGGAAGATAGGTAAGAAGGAGAAAGCTGAGAAAGATCCTGGAGGGATTTGAGTGGGAGTGGGAAGGAAAGACTCCATCATTAGCCTTCATGATAGGATAAATGACAGCATATTTTCTACCATGGTGGATTATAGATGTGCATACTGTACTGGAGAAGACATAGAGTAGATGGTCTGATGATCTTAAGTGGAATTATGGTCCCTGGAGGAGAGAGCCCTGAGGAGATCACTCTTACAGCTAGGCTCTGCCCCCAAGTACCTAGAAAAAAATTGCCTTTAGAGAAGGCGGCTAGTGCAGTGGCTGGGAACTTCAGTGTAAGGAAAAAAGCTTTGACCAACCTATGCAACTTCCATTCAGGCTTTAGCTCTCAGCAGAGAGCTGTCAGGCAAACCTTTCTTTCTGTCTCAGCATATGGAGAAGTGCCAGTGGGTAGAAGACTAGTACTAACTGAGAAGGAAAAGGGCTCCACGATTAAGGAAAATGATAGTCAGGCATTGCAGCTAGGGAAAGGTTTTCACTGGATAATGGGATGTGGTTACTAAGAAACAACTGAAATGTTGTATATATGTATTGAGAGCCTGGACAACAAAATGGAGAAATCTGAGCTTCTGATAGAGGTCGGGATATAAAACATCTGAGTATCAGAAGCATGGTAGAATGCTCTTAATAACTGGACTAGATGTATTTAAAGCGCTTTGTGTTGTTCAGAAATAACCAAACAAAAGCAAAAGTTGTGCAGTAGTAATTATATGGTAGATTAGAAAAAATACCTTGATGTAAAAAGGACAGACTGAAATCAGTTTGGCTCAAAATTGCTTTGGAGAAAGATGACAGAAGGAGTAAAGAATCTGTTGTTGGCCCCAGGGTTAGAATTGAGTAGGGATAGGGATCTCTGTGGTGTTCTTAGATAAATACTGCTTGTTATGAGGTGGTTTACTTTCCCAGGTAGAGATTAGAGGAGAAATGATAAGGCCAAGGTATTCCTAGATGCAATTGCTGGCAAGTTTCTTCCTTAAACTAGTCACTGAACCAACAGGAAATCAGTGTTGCCTCAGACTTCATTTTGAAAAGCAATGAGGATATTCTAGAAAATAGTTTTGGATTGAGGATTCAGTTTCACTTTATGCTTAATCAGCTGCTGAAAGAGCTGGCTTCACTCTTTCTGCCCCCATCTAGCTGATCCTAGCAGTCATGCAGCCAAGGGCGTGAGTTACATCAGCAAGGTGACTCTAGAGAAAATGAGTCAGTCGGGATGGGGGGGTGAGCTCTGATGGATCAGGCTGCCAGAGGAGGTGGAGCAAGTGGTTGGGGCTGGTGAGGCGTTCAGGACCTTCCCATTCAGTGGCAGTTTACAGTTAATCAGATTAAGTGGAACTTAAAATTGCACCCTTAGTAATCATGAGTTGATTCAGTTTGAAATATGTGAAAAAATACAGGAAACTTGGTTTGGAATTTAGGTTTTGAATCTTAGTGGCAAATTTAAGTAAGCAAAGCTGATCACAGGTGTAAGGAGCCTGAGGACTCAATTTCTTGGTTACAGATATGTAAAATTTGTCTGGAAACTGAATCCCAAGTGAGGATGAGTTCTCCTGGTCTGCAGACCAAAATGGATGAATAGCCAGCCTCAAGATATGTAGTAGGACTAATGCAGGAATCCTGTGAGCAATGGGGGGAAAAAAAAAGACTTAGTTCCAATTTCTCTGTTTCTAAAAGTCGAATTTGATCGTGCAAATGATGTGAAAACAAATAAAAAGAAGAAGCTTTTGTATGGTGAGAAGGGTAGAGAATAATACATATTACATATATACATATATACATATACATACATAATACAATAATACACAACTAAAACATTAAATATTTTTGGCTTAATTTTCAGTCAGGATGATGATAACTACAGAGGAAAAGGTAAGACGTATAATGAGAATAAGAGAATGGAAATTACTACAACCAGAGGAACTTGAGGATCGTAAAATAGTCAGACCAAGAGAAATTTCCATCTCAGAATTAGGAAAGAATTAGTGCTGATTGTAACTATTTTAGCTAATCTTTCCTTCAGGGTGGTACCAATGATTGGAGAAAGCAGTGCCAACATAAAGAGGGGGAAAGGAAGAATTATGCAAGCAATTAAAAGACTGTCAGTCTGCCTGCACAGTATGTAAAGCTTTGGAAGGCATTTTAAAAAAAAAAAAAAAAAAAAATCAAGGACTTGGGAGATTAAAGAAAATGAAGTAAAATACAATATGCCTACTTCAAAGAGCAAATTTTAGTGACCCAATACCTGTCTTCCAGAAGAATTAATTTTCTAGACAAGGAAGGCCAGCCTGTGGCCAGCCTTCAGGTCAGGCATGATCTGCCAGAACCTTTCCCAAGGTCTGCAGGTAAATCTTCCTGTTCAGCTCCATCGGTGGGAATCTGCAGGCTGGGATTAGTGTGGGCGGGGGAAGCTGGTACCTCACAGCTCTCAAGAGTGCCAGAATGTTGCTGCCAGGGAGCGAGGTCTTGGGACTCTTCCTTCTGCATTGCTGCCCCCAAAGGACCAATGGTTTGTAGCAGTTGAGAGAAGCCATGAAGTAGGTGATGTTGGTCAGAGAAGCTGGGCAGAGAGGCAGATGGCGTAATACAAGCAGACTTAAATATAGCATTAATTTGAGCATGTGTTTCTAAATGCTGTTTTATTTGGAAGAGGTAAGTGACCCTGCAGATACTCCAGAATTGTAAGACTGAAAAAGACCTTGAGATCATCTAATCTAAATTAAGGCTGTTAAAACTTGTTGTGTCTGCTGTAGAGATTAAGAAATTATTCCTTGCAGCATCCTGTTTTCGTAGCTGGAGACACGCCCAGCTCTGTTTCCCCCTCCCAGTCTGTATTCATCCATGGTATTTTCCAAAACTCTGCTCATTTTATTGCTCTCTTTTGAGCTCACACCTGTCTTGAAGAACAATATCCAAAACTCTGCTCACTTTATAGTACTCCAGCTGAGGCTCTATGAATGCTGAACACAGGTTGTACTAACATTCATATATCCCAGTATTGTGTTTGCATTTTTACAGTATGGTACCGTTAACTCATAGCAGTTCATAAATTGAACATAGCTTCTCTTGTTTTCTGTGAAATTTCTCCTTAGCCAGTTGTGTTTCAGTAGTTCTGCTGTTGACTTCTCCTGCCTACGTGCAGTGTTTTGCATGTCATCTTTTTTTCTGAGACCGCTTGTCCAGTTTGTCTTTTTGTCCTCCAATATAATTTGCAGTCCCACCAAGCTGGTCGGTTGTCAATTTAATAAATGTAGTCTTTGTCCTATCATCTGGGTCACTAATGAAAATAGTGAATAACAGCAGACTCAGTGTAGGTGACTTTGGGAACTTCATTCTAGATACATATTTTGACAGTGAGCTAGTGATGATTTCTGAATCTTTTGGGGGTTTTTGTTTTGTTTATTCCTTCTTTTTTCTTGATATGCATCCATGTTAGTTTCATTTGGGTCTAATCTATTTAGCTTGTGTACGTGCGTATCATAGGAGGCAGTGTCAAAAACCTTATTTAAGTCAGGATATAGATCTGCTTCTCAAGTCTGCTCTTCTATTTGTAAAGGAAATTTGCTGTGACATAATGTATTATTTTTGAATTCATGCTGGCTTTTACTTGTTGCCTTGTTTTGTTTTAAGTGTTTACAAACAGACTGGTTATATCTGCTCTGTGTTTCCTCCCCTTCCCCTTAATCATGGGCTATTCTTGTCATCAGCACCTTGAAAAGCTACATTATGGACCCACTTGAACATAAAGGTTGGTTGGCTTTGGTCTGAGGCAAGAAAATGCAATTAATATCATTCATCTAGTATTTTGTAATGCATTCCACAGTATGTCCAGTGATGAACGATCAGAGGAAGATGGGGATTAGTAGCGTGAACAATAAATTAGATAGGAATTGGCTTCTAAGATGTTAGCTATGTGGTGATGAAATAGGTGGAGCAGTGTAGTGGTGAAATAGGTCTGGCTACCAATAGTTGTTCAGACATTTTGGGAATGACTTGCTTAGTGTTTTCACTAAAATGTTTGGACTGATTCATTAAATTTGATTAAATCTGTAGATGGTACAGAATAGGAGGAGCCCTTAACACAAAGGATGAGGTTTTTTTATGCAACTAAAATTTAATGTCCTTGAGAAATGAAGTAATAGAAATGGAACATGATGTACCTGCATAAAACACAACGTTGTGGATTTAGGAGCAATGGCAGATGTAGGTGAGAGCTTTCCAGCAGAAGCACTGGCATGGAGAAGGTCGGGGCCTTGTGGCCAGTCAGAGGAGGACTGTGAGCCTGCTGTGTGATGTCGAGATGATCGCAGGTGTGACTCTGGGATGCGCGAGACGTATCTTCCTGGAATAGAGGCATGCTAGTGTCCCTGTACAGCTGCCCCCGAGAGTGCTTTTAAACTAACATACATAATTCTTGTCAGCCATGCTGGAGAAAGATAAATTCAAACCAAACGGGATACAGGGGAGGATGACAAGGATAACCAGGGTGTAGAAGTACAATCTAACATGAGAGACTAAGTGGGAGTAGATAATGTAGGCTAGTAACATTGTCATGTATGCTAGTATGGGAGGAATGATGGAATGTAATTAGTGCTATAAATAGATCTTGGAGGTAAATACTCTCTGATGTACTATACAAACGGATCCAGAAGATCCTGAATTCACAATACAGGCCTGAGACGCAAATTTGAAAAAAAGCAGAGGGGTACATCGCTTCTTTCTAACATACCAGTAAGTTTGAACTTGGAAAAGAAATGGGTTTCACATTTAGTGGGAAACTTCTAAGTGAGACATGTTTGTGTGACCTTTCAGGGACCCTAGAGAAAGGAAATGAACAAGATCTGGATCATTTTGATTTTTATCTTTAAACTCACAGCTGTCACAGTTTGAAGATGAGTGAATTTATAAAAAGCGGAAAACTTGTTATCTCAGAGAGAAATACTTTCAACACCATCTGTCCTGTGTTTTCCTGAAAGGGGGCGGGGGGGGAAAAGTGTTTGTCCATCAAGGTTGCTACTGGACAAGCGTGTAGGAGGGCAGATGTGAGAATCTAAAAATAACACTGGAGGGGGGGGAATCCATTATGATATCTAGGTTATTTTCTCATTTGTTTACTAGATAGACTGATGGTGTTTCAACATTATTTCAGCATTATCCTGATGCTGGGATATATTGACTAAAACCCCATCTGTTCCATCAGACTTTTTATTATCAACTGTAAACTTTTAACCTCGACTTCTTAGTGGTTTATGCCTATAAGGTTTTTGTCTTTGAGAAGTTCTCCCAAACCTTTTGTACTATAGAGTCAGGAATCAAACCAGTGTATTAGCAACTGTATCTCAGCGTAGGAGATCTGACAAAGTCACAATATGATTATGAAACAATCATAGCAGGAAAAAATACTGCTCAAGAAGGTTAAAAGATATTTCTGTATATAGTCTGAAACTAGATTGTGTCTCTCCCTGCTTACATGACACACGAAGGTGAGGTGAACAGTCTGATATTTTTATTTGAGGAGTATATGCTAGCATGTTGTCGTAGTAAGACGGAGCTTTTTACAAACATAATTAAAACACAGTGCATCGATGTTGCTTAATATTTAAGTCTTAGCGTTTGGAAATACGAAAATACTACTTTTAAGATAAGATACCCTTATGCCTAAAGTGTACATGTTGAGGATGCAAAAAGGATGTATCGCAACACACAGAGAAATGTCCAAGTACGACCTTATTCCCAACAAGCTGGGACTAAGAGAGCACAGAGGCACTGAATCCAAAACGAGTAATCCTCTCCCGCCCCGAATGGCCTTTCCCTATTAAGGGAATCCAGAGAGAGCCAGATAGAAAGCCTGCCGAACTGGCAAATGGGGTTCCTGATTTTTTGGAGACAGTGGAATTAGAGAAGGAGGAAGGAACAGAAGTTGTAGCCTTTTAACTACTCACCAAAAAAATGCTCATTCTGAATATATTGCAAATTGAATGTGCTTATTCCACAGCTCTTATTCTGCCTGACAAACAGTGAAATACGTTGCTGTCAGTAAAAGGGAGTAAATGCAAAGACTGGAGGAAAGGCCTTGAGGAGTCTTTTGCTTCTCAGAAACAGAATCCAAATTTATGTATAACAACTTCATTCATATGATAATCTGAAGCGGGTGTTTCCCTCTTTCAGCTTTTACAGGATGTGTTCTTCTAAAATACTGCTCTCTGTTCTTGGTTTTCTTTCAAGATTTTTATGCTTTGCCTTTTGTATGTTTTTGAGGCTTTTGTTATTCCAGATAGGTCCAAACATGAGCTCTTATCTAACATATCTTTTTCTCCTGATCCCAGCTCTGTTTCAAGAGCCAGTTCCACTCCCCGTAGAGACTTTCTACTTAACTGAGTTGTTACAGCCTTCTCAAGTGACCATTTTATAGCATGAAGTCAAGAATATGTTGCATGCCCTGGGTGTGGCGTCAGGCATATGGGGAGCATTTGATATTACAAGAATCGCTTGGATACTGTCGTAGGGCTGTGGGAATGGAAAATACCGGCACGGGTGCATTCTCACCACTGCCGTAATGGAGGAAGTGATGCCTGGAGAGAGGCTCCCTCAGAACCGCACCCCGTTTTGCCTCCGATAGAGCCAGTGGCTTGTTTCCAGGAGGCAGCCCTGGACCAAAGGGCCTGCTGGCAGCCTGAGCATCAGGGAGCCCGAACTGCAGGGGGAAGTCGAGCTTTCCATGATGAGGATGCACCCGAGTTGTTTTGGAGAAGAGCAAATAGAAAAATGCAAAATAAAATACAGTCCATTTAAGAGACAGGAAGCTGACTAAGCTGGTGAATAAGATGCCTTAGACAAAGGAGAGAGAGAGGGAGTGGCAGAGCAGAAGAACTGAAAAAACCAGCAGAATTGGGGAAAAAATAGTGCTCTGGAAATCAAAGTTAACAAGAATGTAGGGGGTGAGATGGAAAAAGGTGAGGCAGATGTTTAAGTTCTGGGGAATAAAAACAGAAAGGGACCTTGTGAAAGCTAGATCTGGGTGACTCAGGAAGTGAGATGTGCTTCTGAGAGGCAATTGGGAATGTAGTATGAGAGGGGCAGGAAATAGTAGGAGGGTGAAAGGTGGAGTCCTGTTCTGCAATGGACTTCAGTTAGTGGGAAGTATGAGAGGGAGGCAGTGCTGGATGCTGAATCAGAAGAGCAGCAATTCATTGGATGTAGGAAGCCAGAAGTGATGTTCTCAATCAGGTTGTTTTTCTGGAGGTGAGGCTGGAAGGAGGCCGGGTAAATGAATGTTACATCCAGTAAGTTCAGGGGGAAAAGGATGCAAGAACGTTGTGAACGTTGGCGATAGGGTTGGAAGAAGAGAATAAAGCCAAGAAATAAGTTGGAGAGCGTTTGGCATTATTGTGAGGGAAGCAAGAAGGCTGAAGAAGCGTGAATACTGAAAAACATGGATGGCACCCAAGTTAAAAAGGGTTTGATGAATGTTGCAGAAGGAGTGTGGGTAAGAACATTACGATCTTGAAGCTGTTGTGCTTGCTCTGTGGGAAGACAGAATCCAGTCCCAAGGTTAATGACTGTTGTGGCACATTACCACGACACTTGGAAACTCATATGAAAGTCCAGCATTTCACTGTGCAATAGTTGTAGAACAAACGCAGAAAGAGAAGGGTTCCTTTCTCCAAGGAGTTAAAATTTGAGAGTAAGTCAAGAGTCGATGACACACAGAGACAGGCAGATGGAAATAGGAGGCATGGCTTATGAGGGAAGACGAGGCTTCCGTAAAGCAGTGGCCAATCCATTGTCAAGGTTTCAGAGGTCAGTACAGGAAAGCAGAGTTTTAAGCAGAAAATGGAAAGATGTCAATGAATCAGCTTTGCAAGTGTTGCCAGTAAGCTGTTCCTGACATTGATAAATGAGCGATAGTAGGATCGGGAAGTGCTGTTTCTAAAAGCGCAGCTTGATGTGATGGGACTGCTGGGGGAAGGAGTGCAAAGAGGGCTGGAGGTGTTTGTGGCAGCATTTTGAGTGGATCTGAACATGTATGCATTTATTAAGGCCAGAGGGAGGGAGGCTTCCGTAATCAAAATGCAGGATGAGTGTAGGGTGGTGGTCTGAACTATGGGAATGGGTAGAAAAACGTATGTTTTATAAGCTTTATGAGAAAGATCTGCAAGAGTTTCATGTAACCTGGACCCAGAAGTGAGAGAGAGCAGGTCACACTTAAAGATGACATTGATGTTACTGGATTTGAGTGAGTGGCAGGGTCACAGCATTTTTGCTCAGCTAATAAAGGGAGAGGGCATAGGAAAACACAAGTCTGTTGCAGCGATGCTGGGCTTGAGATGACAGACATCCACGAAGGAATGCCTGAGACACTGCTCAATATTTTGTCTTTGGACATAAATCTGGAGTTAGAGCACTGTTCTGTAGGTTCCAAGTATAAGGATTTGTATCTGTAAATGGCATACTGCAGAGAGTAGGTAGAGACAAAAATGTCAGCCACGGGCTGCTAATAGAAACTGAATTAGAGGAAGGTGTAGAATGGGCTAGGAAGAGAAGAAACTAGGGGCAGCGACTGTAAAAAATACTATTTAGGTAGCTTAGACCTGAAGGAACGAGTTGAATTTGTACAAAGGATTGGGGTTTTGTAACAGGAGAAATGACAGCAACTTAGTCTGAAATTATTTGTCAACATTCAAAATTTGTAGTTCCTGAAGTTTGCAGATCATTTAAACACTGGCAGCAAACACTCCAGCAAATAAGAAAACTCATGCAATACTGTTGCCTGCAATGATGATTTTTTTTTTTAAGTGCCATGCTTCTGGTTTTTCTTTTACCAAGGTTATTGGCCTCCTGTTGCAGCAGGGACACCAATTCAGCCACCAAAATAGTGCAAGTTTACTAACAGAGCTTATTCCCAGAGCTGCGATTACAGTACTGGTATGATGAAGTAGATGGGGATGAAGTAATGGGGAAA
Source organism: Fregata magnificens (assembly GCA_013389945.1). Classification (NCBI taxonomy): domain Eukaryota; kingdom Metazoa; phylum Chordata; class Aves; order Suliformes; family Fregatidae; genus Fregata; species Fregata magnificens. The sequence goes on from WAAD01037735.1 coordinate 128,747, forward strand.
ATTGCACAGTCATGTTGATGCATGCAGCATTAAACCCCATGGTGCTTGCCCAGGGAAGGACAAAAGTGATTTTAAAAGTTGATTGAAAACATTGCCAAGATAGAAACATATTTTAAATTGGATTAATTTGAAATATACTGTAAAATCAGTTAGCGCTGAGTTAGGCGAGTATATTAATTGTGGTGTTGCTCATGTTCTTCCATGTACGCTGTTGTCCTCAGCTTCTCAATTTTGAAAAATTACTAAAGATAGCCTGGTGAAGTTTTTGCATGTGTGGATGTCTCCAAGTGAGATTTGCCCACCTCCATAACGAGACAGGAGAGTTTAAATAAAGAATTTGCCAGATGAACTGGCACCTAAATGCTAGTTACTCTGTTTTACGTGTTGCAGCCTTAGTAATAACGATTGTTCCACACACATAAATTCCTCCTTTGGACTTTGGCTTCTGCACTGAAGTACACCGTTTGAACTCAGTTGGTTTGCACAAATACGTAATCAGAAAGTTAATTTCTCCACTAACGTAAGACTGACCGTCGCTCTGCTCGTACACGGTATTATTTCTGCAGGAGTATCGCTATGAGACAGTTCTGCTTGCTAAGCAAATGTAGGGCAGCGCACACAGGAAGAAGATAAGTAGAAAAACGCTCATTTAAATGAAGACGACCGATTTAAATAACTTTCATTTGTTTTGAAGTTTAAATATTTACTCATTCGCAGTATTTACATGTGCTCTTTCCTTGCCAGCAGCGCCACGCTCACGGGTTTCTCGGGTGAGGTGCGCGGTGTGCAGTTAAAGGGGTTTACTGCCTAAAAGAAATGACAGAACAGGGGTTACAGCAGCGCCCCCCGCCCCCCCCCGGTCTGTGGGAGCTTCAGTTTCCCCACGCCCTCGCGGTGTTCCTGGCAGCGCGGTGCCAGTAGCCTCNAGCAAACGCCTCCGTGTCAGGGCGCTCGAGTGAAAAACCTGCCAGTGTTTTAAATGGGGGGGGGTGGGGGGGGGGAAGCAGCTCTTGCAAAACCGTGCCAGCACAACCCGGCGTGCCTTCCGCCTCAAAGCAAACGAAAATCAGACTGAAAACCCCCATCAGAGAAAGGCGAAGCCATACGCCACCTGGAATTCTTCGTGCGGTCTCTAAAAATGCAAATCCTGCAGCGTTGCCATCCTCGCGTGCATGGCCTGGGCCTGAGACTGAGACTGGGGTGTGCTGCTGCGGCACGCCGGAGGAACGCTTTGCCGTAGCTGAAGTTATGACTGTGATTTTAGGAAGGGAATGTTTGCGTTTTTCCGTCGATTTTCATGATTATCTGTGGTTCCAGCGATTATCTGCAAAATAGGGCACACTGTGTTACCAGTAATACATGTATCCTGTGGCAGCGAGCCAAGACAGTAATTGAAGGTCAGGGATTGTTTGCCGAGTGCAGTTCACTGTGCTGCCTGATTCCATAGGGGACTGGCAGTGCCAAAGAACAAAGGCAGCTCTGTTCTGCAAGCTTATAGTGTGGCTTGTTTGACAGAGTTCAGGTCCAATTGTGAGGCGAAGCAAACAGTAGTTGGAAACAGCGCTAAAATAATGTGACTATTAAATAAGCTGCTCTGAAGTGTAGTATTTTGCAAATGTCATAACCAGGCTTGGATAGGAATATTTTCCATAGGCTCTGGGACTCTTAAGACACTCATTTTTAAAATTCTTGTTTAAAAATCAGTGTTAGTGCCTTTACATGGCAAATCTGTGTTTTGTTAAGGATACGCACATATATATTGCAGTAAATTTAGTAAGCCGTAATGATGTAAACGTCATTTTATGTTGCCTTAGTGTACTTAACCTTAGCAGTTGCACCAGTAGCAACTTCATTGGTTTTCTTACATCCTCAAAAGGTGCTTTCCCACTTAGAGGATTTTTACTGAGATCATCTTTAAGTGAAACCCTTGGAAGTAGAGTTGCTGACTTAGTATTCCACACGTAGCCGGTGCCACTTGAGAATTTTTAGCAAAATCCCTCTGTGGTAATGAATAGGTGGTGCTGCACTGGGTATTAATATTCTTTGTTACTAAGTCGCAGTCTATTAATAAAGCTTTGTCCAAACAGGCAAACTTGCCTGTCCTCCAGACAGTCTTGTGATTTGTATTTTAACAGTGTCTGTCTTAGATGTTATTAAGGATTGCCTGCTTTGACAGTTGCACGACATACCGCACAGCTATCACAGCACCATCAGCTTAATAGTAGCATGAAGTATGTGCTCTGTAATAGGCATAATTCATTTGTTTGCCCTTCCTGAAATAACTATTGGTGTTTGGACTCTTATTTCAGAGAAATGGTAAAACAAACCCCTGAAACCGTATGAGAGGTACGAATTTGATGGTAGTAGTAGTATGTCTTCGGGGTGTTTGGTACTTCTTGGAGGTAATCTAAAATGCGCTTTAAAAGATAAACTGAAGATCACACAAGTATAGAATTAAGTTTGGAAAAAATATTTCTTGACTACATGGCAAAGTCTGAGCTCAGGATATTTCCTTGTGGCAGCTGTGACTGGTAGGTTGAGTTTTATTTTTTTTAGAGGTGGTGAGGCCTCTGAACCAAGCAGGCCTGTGGAAGACTCCCCCACTCACTTGACAAGCTCCCCCCTTGCTGTTTGGTGGCAGAGGACGGGCACGCTTCTGCACCAAAGGGTTAAAGGCGGTGCAGACGGTGGTCCCAAACATGGAATAAGGATGCATTTTAGTCTCTGCTACTGCATGACCTGTCTTGGTACCAGTGAAAGCGGCTGAGGCGTTATGTCCCCCGAGCCCTGGGGGAGGTGGGGTGGAGAAGAAAGATTTGGAAAGAAATCAGGTCAAAATGGTGTCACCAAGATGTTTGTTTTAATTTTTTTTCTCTGGAGATGAGGAAGTGCAGCCCCACCGCGGCCTGGCTAGGGCAGGCGGTGTGTTTTGGGGGAGCAGAGGGGGTTAGCGAGCCCCATGCTCTGCTGGCGGTGGAAGGTGGCCTTTCTCTGGCTAGCCCTGGGGGCGAGCGGATCTGGTGAGGGGCTGCGGGGTGTGGGGTCAGTGGGGCTGTGCGTGGGGGTGCTGGAGACGAGAGGAGCAACTGCCCGGCCTGGGTGGTCAGGAATAGATGGAGGCTGCTCAGGGCACCATCGCCTCCCTGCAGCCTCGCTGCCATATAAGGCTGCTCAGCAGCCTCAGGCTCGCCGGGCTGGGAGACCGCTTAAAAGGGAAAATCAATACAATAAACCGCCTTTGCTAGTGTCCCTTCAAAGCAAAATCCAGTTTTGCAGTTACGTGGTTTGAGCGCAGGCTGGGTAGCGTCCAAAAACAGTGTACAGGTAGCCTGGTTCCTGCCCTGCTTGTGTGTGTGCAGTGTCACGAACTGTTGTGGAAGAAATCCAGTTGTGCCGGAGAAGGGTCCGTAGTGGGTAGGGAGCCTTCCAGTTCAACTTCAATTTCTAACTGTACTTAAGTATTTTATTATTTCAGAGCTCGGTATTTTATAGCATTCCAGTGCACCTTTAAGCTTACATCATTTGGAATAATTCAAGATGAGAACAGAGAGGTAGTCACGCATTGATTTCCCATTATTCTCATACTTTCTTGGCAAACTGCATGCTTTATATTTTTTCCATGAAATAAAAAATGTACAGCTGTTTATGTTTAAAGGGTTCGGAGGAAATAAATGCCTCTATCCCAACCTCCCTTGTGGGGTTTTTTTTTTCTTTTTTCCCCTATCCATGCTTGTGTATGTGAGCTAAACCCAAGGAATGCATTATAGGCGTTATTGCTAAATTTCTGTTTGGAAAGCATTTTCTCATTAGATAGTGCACCATGCACTTTTTTCCCCTCCCTGGACTCTTCAGGTGAATTGATGTTTTTATGTAAACTGTAAACAACTAGTTGGTTAGCGCCATTACCTTCTGTACTACAGTCGGAAAACACGTTTTGTGGGCTTTGGTGTTTTATTTTTTTTTTTTTTTGTCAGCAGGAGAAAATAGATTGTATGCTGAAAAATAGAAAATTGTGCTTGAGAACGTTTTGCGTCAGTTCACGGGCTGTAAATAGTCGCCGGTGAGGGCGCGGTGCGCGGTCAGTGCCAGGCGTTGGGAGGAGCAGCCCCTGCCAGGCTTCTCGCTGTGTCCG
>WAAD01037735.1:134248-183321 GCA_013389945.1 Fregata magnificens
CGCTGCCATGCGGCAGCCCCGCCGCCGCCGGCGGGGAGGGGGCCCGGCTGGCCGTGCCTTCGTTCGGCGGGGGCTCCGAGACCCCCTCCGCGGGAGGGCTGGGGGAGTTCCGCCCGGAATAACGCCTTGGCTGGCGACGGGCTCTGCCCTAGGGAATGCAGGCAAAGTGGCCTGCAAATGAGAAAACTCGATGCTCGATTTTTATGTCAGATCTGCCTTATTTATTTTCTGCTCTTTTCCGCTCGCTAATTCTGCCTTTGAGTACAAACCGTGGCTATGAACAGGCGTTGGAAGAGAGCTACAGCTATTTTGAATGATTGAGCCTCATAGTGAAAAGGTGCCAGTGTTTGCGCTATTGCAGACGAAACAGCAAGGCTAAAGAACAATATGTGGAAAAGTTTGCTGAATAGCACCTCTAAATTAAGTTTACATGATCTTTTCAGGTTTTGTGGTTTAAAGAGGAAAACCCACAAAAAGTTACAGGTTTTAGTTTAAGAATATCTTTCTTGAATAAATTTTTAGCTTTTCAAAAGTCTGTTCTCTTTATGGTATAAATTCCTCTAGACAGATTTGAAAAAAAAAAAAAAGGGCAAATGCAGTTCACGTGCATAGGAAGAGGTGCTTTTGTGGTGTGAGGAGCGGGCTTCAGGCGCAGGATGCCCAGCTAAGCAGGCTGTAAGCTCCAGTGAGGCAAATGAGGTAGTGGTACGTGCGGGATGAGCCGGGCAGCAGCTGCGAGCTCAGCTGTAACCCGAGCGTTTGCTGCAATGAGCTTTCTGGGTGTCACAGCCTGGCAGCGCCGAGGCTGCAGCAGCCGGGAGTCAGCAGCTCGCAGCCGAGGTGCGGTGGCTCCTGGAGTGCCAGAGAACTGCCTGCTCACATGGTGGGGGCGGCTTACCGTGTCTACAGCTGCTTAATTGCATTAGGCAGAGATAAAAATGCACTATGTGCTTGCTCAGTGCTGCTTCCTCGGGAAAGCGGGGCCTGTGGTTGCCATGGGGGTTTTGAAATGATAAATAAATAGATGAGTTGTGTTACTGGGCGTTAGAAAAAGCAGTCCATGAGTAATCCGCTGTATTCACGAGTATTTCGTGAATGCCATCAAATAGTTTTGAGATTGTTTCCTGTGAAATGATGGTGCTTAATATTTTCTAAAAATCTGTTTGGATTTTGGGACTCACAGAATCATTTAGGTTGGAAAAGACCTTTAAGATCGAGTCCAACCGTTACCCTCCTAAACCAACTTGTCTCAGAGCTGTGCCAGATGCCTCCCGTAGGCAGGTTATTTCTTGCATGAGCTGGGGTAAAATCGGGGGGGGCGGGGCGGGGTAGAGTAAGAAATAGGTTTTATTCCGTATCAGGGAAATTGGCAGCAAAGCAACCAAAGTGTGTGTATGTGTTCATAGAGCTCCCTTTGGCCGAGCAGGGAAATTTGGTGGAAAAAAAGTGGGATTTTTTTTCAAGCAGCCACTTAGAAGAGTGCTGAAGTCAGATGCCACTTAAAATTGAGTTCTTGAGTCCTTCGCTTAATTGTGGGCTTCAGGGAGTTGGGTTAGCGTAGATGGTAAAAGGAAGTTTTATGCAAGTTTGAAAGGGAGATCTTTGAAGAAGTTCAGTTTTTCCTGGTTTCAGCCAGTATGCCTGATTCTCCCTAGAGTTGTCCTCCACTTTGGGAACAGAAAGAGGGAGCATCTTCCTCTGAAAGTCTGCAAGGAGCTTGTTGGAGCTTCTTTATATCTGTTTTCATGTTGTTACATGTCTCACATGCTTGCCTCTAGTAGCCTACTCCTGCCTGCTGTGCTCTTAGTCTGTTTTTCTTTGTGCATATGCGATGCGTGGTGTGAAGTTTGGTCATGTCTTCCGTCTTAAGATTTTTCAAATCCTTAACCCATCCCGGTTTGGATATCTCCTTGGTGGCCTGCCTGTCTCCTGGAGCTGATGGAGTCTGGACTTTGCTTTCCCCAGAAGGCCTGCTTTTTTTAAAGGGTGGGGTTTTGTTGTTCTTTGATAGTGGGAATGTTTTCTAATAGTGTCTGAAAAATCTCAAGTTGTGTGCGGCTGAGCAGCCATCCATGTATGAGGAGGTGTGTGACATGGTGTAGTTTTGCTTTATTTATTTACATATTTTTCCTCTGTGTTTGTGGGATAGCCTGCATCCTCCACATGTGTATTTTGGGGGTGTTGGCCTGTCCAGAGGCTTCGATCTATGAAAGCAAATGAGAAGGCATCGCGTTTCTCTTCTCAGAATAATCATGCTCACAGATCTATATTTGGAACTGGTTCTTTTAATACCAGCAGTAAGATAAACCTGTGGCTCACACGTACCTTAATCTGTAGCGTTGCCTGAATCCTGAATGATAACTGCAAGCCGCATTCCACACGGTTTCGTTTCGACTCATGATGTGGTATGTCCTGTTGTTTGTAGTCGGAAATGCGTTTATTGACCTGAATAATAGCACAGAAAGTTAGAAAGGACCCAGCGTGGAAGAAGTAGAAAGAACAGTGTATGTGAAGATGCGGGGGCGAATGAAGAACCGAAAGCCTACAACGTTGGCTTTTTTTAAAGAAAAGTTTGTCCGCTTGTGAGTTTATATGCTCAACGCTTTGCAATTTCGTGATGTGAACTCCACCCTCTCTTAATTCGAACCATTAGCAATACAAGATCCATTATAGAAAAGTGATGCAAGAGCAAAGGCCCTTTCTTAACTATTAGAGGTTAAATAATTATTTACTATTCAGACTCTGTAGTTAGCATATTATCATATTCTCCTCCAGCCCTTTCATCTAGTTACTCTGTTGTTGAGATGGCTGACTGGCTGATAGGGTTGGTTTTTTTTCCCTTGCTTGCATGAGAAAGGGTAACAGCTGAAGTGAAACCTTAAATAAAATGGAAACAAGAATGCAGTGTGTTAAATCTGAGCATTTGTAGAGTTGGATATATTTATTAGAAAGTATTGCGTATCTCCAATGAAGTATTCTCTCATTTGTTTAGTAAGTGCCAAAGCTGAAGCTCTAGAGAGGCTTGAGTTATATTTAGCCTAATGGCAAGGCGACACCTTTGTAAAGTAGGTAATGAAGTCTGATAAAACCTTGAGGGCATCTCTTACGAGCTGCCTGCAGACTGGCTGAGGGCAGGTCGCTGACTCTGCTGCTGCCCAGCTTAGGTGACTTTTGTCAAGTTATGGGATTGTTTTGTGCCTCAGTTTCCCCATCTGTAAATAGGCGGCCATGATCCTGCCCTCCCTCTGTAAGTACTTGGGGTCTGTTGCTGCGGGGTGTTGTATAGTGAGCTAGTGATGTCCTGTTGCGATAGCGGCATCTTAACAGATGTTGGTGTAGCATTTGCACAACGCTTCATGTGGTTTGACCTGCCCTTGTTTCTCCTCTTTGTCTTTTCCTCCTGCATTTTAAATTTAGAATCAGTCTCAGAGGGCTTTTTTCTTTTCCTGTTTTCCCTCATTACTATTTTGTTTTGTCCTGTAGAATAACTCCCCCCCCCGCCCCATCCCTCCATGTTTTTTTCCCTTATATCCTGCATGTTCTGCTGGTCGTTTCTTTTGTTCACCCGTGCCTTTCTCTTGCTGTTCCCATCTGTCTTCAGAGCCGCATTTTCTCTCCCCTCCATCCGCTGGGATTTCCTTTTCACCTGACTCATCCCCTCTCAGTACATCCCTGCTCAGTCATGCTCTCCTTGCGCTTCTGTTCCAGGAAACCCAGCCAGCAGGGAAGGGGACTGCCTGCTCGTCCCCTCTCGGGGGAGACCCGCTGAAGTCATGGCTCCCTCCCCACTCGCCTACTGCATCCCGCTGCGCCTGGACGAGGCAGGGTGCTTTGGGCAGAGACTGTATGGGGGCACCGAGGAGCCCTTTATTCCCTGTTCCCCTTTCTCCATGCCTGGCTTTTGCAGCAGGGCCAGGAGGTTTCCTGCTTCCTCCCACGCTTTGGGAAGCGGCGAGGGGCCGTTGGCAGGAAACCTCCCAGCCCCACTGCAAAAGCCCCAGGACCGGGCGCTGTTGTCTCCAAAGCCGTTGCGCCGGAGCAGCCGGTTGCTGCAGGGAGGAGCGGCTGCGGGGGCGGCAGGCAGCAGAGTCAGAACAGATGCAGAGACAGGCAGGGAAATGAGATGGTTGACTCAAGGCAAGGTGAACGATTTCAGAACAGGAAGGCGGGGAGCGTTTTCACGTCTGCAGTCGGTTTCCACTTCAGCGTCCTTAGTGTAATTACCACTGCGCTAGCTAGTCCTGCAGGCAGGCAGAGAGGATCTGCGTGCTAAGCTGTAGGTTTAAGATATAATTGTGCTCCTGTACTTTGAGCTTCTGTGGTAAACACTCTTGCTCAAGCACAATGAGGGAAAGGAAGAATGTATGGTGTAGTTCCCTTTTCTAGCTGGTTTTCCACCAACGGCACAAAGGAAAACCAACAAAACAAAAAAAATCCTCCTTTCTTGTATAATTAGTAATTGTTATTCTGTTTTAACTTGTTTTGATGGAAGAATTATGTCAGTGTTTATACAGTCCTGGGGGTTTGATGCACTGAGCTTTTTTTAATTGGTTAATTTTCTTTTTTTCCAATAGACATTCAAGCCCTTGGTTGGAAAAAGTGTATACAATTCAATTACTGCAGTAGAATTCCTTGTGGACAAACAGCTGGATTTTATAACTGAAGATAGTGCCTTTCAGCCCTATCAGGTAAGAAATTCGGTTGGTGTGTAAGTGCTGTCCATTTAGCTTATTTAAAATCCATGTGTTTATTATTTTTATGTGCATTTTACAGTCAAGTTTTGTGTTACAGGAACAATTTCCTATTTTTTATTGGCAGAGATTGTTGCTCATTTTGTGAAAGGTTATATCAGATACTGTATCTGATTCTAGTGAATCTGATCATGTCAAGGACTGCTATGCAACTAATATTATTGAACCACCTTTAAGTAAAATACCTGACCCCTTTAAATGCTAATCGGTACCATTAATTGTAGAGCAGGTAAAAGATAGTATCTATCCTTCTGAAGCTGGGCTTTCATTTCTAGGTCTTTGCACTACTACAGTGATAGCCGACTTACTGGGGTTTTTTTGAGAATGAATAGCAGAAATTGTTAATTTTTTTGAAAAGAAAAAACAGTTTTTCTTGCTGTTGTTTCTAAGCCTGCTAAAATTTCCAGTATCCTTGATTTTAATGCCACCTTCATTAATTAGAAACACATTAATATATTACTGTGTGTGTATTTAAAGAACAAGAGAAACAATGACATGCGCCTCCCCCCCCCCGGTCTAAAAATCTCTTCTGTGACAAATAGAAAAACATTTGATACTTCAGCTTGTGCGCTGAACTGATTGCAATTAGAATAGCCATAAATTCTTCCTTACGGCTGGGATGGTACACTGCGGTGATACAGAAATAGTACTTTGAGACTTGGAATAACAGATGGCCCTGAATAAATGCTATGTAATTTTGTCTTGACACCCCTTCTTCCCTCCTCCTTCACCAAGACGTTTTTTTTCCCAATACCAAATATAGAGGTAGAAAAAGAAAAGTGACTGAGAGAGAATCCTGGGGAAAGGAGAGGGAGGTTCAGTTTGTGGAAGGGCTGGTGCTTTTGTGTGTCTGTGGTGGGGAAGCCAAACGAGTTCAACGCTTCTCGTCAGTGTGAGGTTACATGTTACGACTTGAGCTGCTCGAACAGCTTGGCTCTGCCGCAAAGGACAATTCTCACTATCAGACCCCACGCTAGCGCCTTCAGCCTTCTAAAGCCGCAGAACCTTGATTTTCAAGGAAAAGGGGGGGGGGGAGGAAGGGAAGTCAAGTCTGTGATGTTAGTGAGCTGCGCTGGATCAGCCCAGGGTGCAGCGAGTGCTGTGGCTTCCTCTAGGGAGGGGGTCAGGATGACGCAATGCAGAGTGGGATATCCTCCTTTGGCAGCAGCGACCTCTTAAATCAGCTGAGCCGTGAAGTGTAAATTCACCCTCAGAGTCCAGCCACAATCTTCCGGATTCATTTTACAAAGCAAATACTTGTGCTAGCGTCTGTCCTTTGCCTGAGATCTATCAAGATCATGTCTGATAACGTTCATTCCAGTAACAGTAATCAATCTCCTTTTTGCAGTGGATCATTTCTTAGAAGATGAGCTGAGCAAAACAAATGGAATATATGAGAAGGACTGCCTTTTGTAAAACAGTCCTATTGCTAGGCCTGACTGGCAGTAACATAGCGATGCTATATGCATTTTAGGTCCTTCACTTCAAGGAATATTTACTGATACAGTATCAGACACAGAAGCATCTTAATTTGGGAAGCTGCATACAAGTTGAAGGTGTCGTTTTTGAAAATGTGTCATACGAACAGCTGGCTTTATAATATCTTGGTGGATAATACTGTAATTAACAGCATTAGCAACTGCAGTTTTAAAAGAGGTGTTGATCAAAGACTGGTACAAAGCAGTAGCTTGTGAAAAATAGTTCCAGATAAAGCTTGGTCTCCCTAACTCTTAGCTTCTGTTTTTGACATGTAGAGGGTGACTCTGTGTGAGAGGTCAGGTTGTTTCCCCCTCTCATGGAGCAAACAGCTACCTATTAAAGCCTGAGATGGAGGCTACTGATCTGTATCAATCATAAGTAGTTTGGTGACAAGAGAGACCTAAATTGTCTCTTTGTTTTAACATTACAAGAAGGCTGCTGACAGAGATTCCTTTTAAGTACCAAGGCATCCAGAATTTGCATCTTAACTGGATATTGCTCAGATCTTGATTGTAGATACATAAAATAACATTGAGCTTTCATCAAATAAAGGTTTCTTTATTTGAACTATTATGAGATGTTCTAGAAATTACTTTCATAGGCATGTCTCTTTGCAGGGCTAGCAATGTCTCATTGCCAAGTTGCAGGAGTTAATTGTACAGATAAGAACTTTAGTGAATGATAATGTCTTTAAGAGAACAGAAACTTTTTTTAAAATGTAACTGAATTATGTACCAGCAGCGTGTTAGACAGAAATATTAACTTGATCATTATGAGACTGTTTTCTCCTGAGAGATACCTGAAGTGGGAGGATTGTCTCTATTCATTTGTTTTGCTTGTTATGTTTTGTTAATGCTGGAAATCTCATTCCTAGCCTTCAGTCACTTAATCTAAGGTAGTTTTTACTGGTACCTTTTTTTCTGGAAGGCCTTTCTTTTCTTTGCCATGAAAACAGGTCCTAGATAAATCTTTGGTAAACTTCCTGTGAAAATGTACTTTTCTAAAAAGAAGAAAAAATGGCCTTTTTGCTCCCATGTTTCCTCTGGAATACTGTTAACCTGCTTTTGAGCAGGTTACAGAACTGAGGAACCGTTCTTTGCAGAGATGAGTTAACTTTGAGTCTTTCTAAATGTGTTTAGTTTTCCGTTTAAGCTCTCATGGCTGTACGTTTTCAATATGAAGTCCTTGGAGACCATGGTGATCTAAACACTTTTTTATTGCATTTTGCTGTTAGTGCCTAAAATTCCAGTACCTTTCTGCCAAAACAAACAAAGTTTGAATCTGTGTGGGAAGAGTCCATTTCACTTTAGATACAATTCTTAACTACTGAGTAATTTTTCCCATCGTTGCATATACTCGTAATACTAGTAATGGGCAGCAGACGAGCATTTGGTATGAATTCTGCTGAGATCAGTTCTGACCAAAAAACACAGTGCTGTTTAACATAGTTATTGGGCTAAAGGGCTTCATGAATAAGGTGGTGGTGTCCAGTTTAAAGGTGACAACTGCTCAAGGTAAAGAAAACAGCACACTTAGCATCCTATTAGTCTTGGCAGGAAAAACAAAGTTTGAGTAGGCAAAGAACTAAATTACTGTCGTTAACCAGAAGTGGTTCTTCCAGAACAAGAGTAAAGAGACTTTGGCAGGACTTGCTGGGGAATTGTGAACCCCGGATTCCCATGCCATGTCTGCTCTTTGCATAAATAAACGTTTCAATTGTTAAGAGATTCAGCAACCTTCATAAGAGCTAGATGAATATCGTTATTAAAAGTAGGGTATGCAGCTGCGCTGTACTAGCCTTTTTCCAATTTTTTTCATATCTTCAAGGTTTTCTATAGCAAGTATTACACTTGTCAGTGGATTTGTTCTTTACAGCTAAATGTGTTATGTGACTTTTCTTTTCCCTTACGTGTGTACTGCTTTGAATCCTGCTGTTCTCTGTAAAAATTCCTTGGCTTCTGTATGTGTGGTGCCTTAAACACCAACCTGCGACTTGTTTCCGGTGGCTTTTCTCTCTTGCTTCATAGAGGATACAAATGGTATTATTGTCTACGTGAAATTTGTGTGTGACTGGGAATGACTCATTCATTAATCTGGGATGGTCAGACCATTTAGTCATGTAGTTCTTTTTATGGTGGTGACAAGGGGATCTTGAGGAGAAAGCAGATATGAACATTTGCCGTGGTACTTTGCTTAGCAGTGAAATGAAAATTATGTTCCTTTGGCAGAAAGTAATAGACATAGAATTTACAATGTGCGTTTTCTATGTCAAACTAGTGTCTGTAGGAAATGTAGTCTTGAAGAGTGATGTGTAAGTCAGGTCCTTAATATTTTTCTACTTTGCATTCGTAGTATATCATGTATATTTTGTGATTAAGTAAAAATTGACAAATGTGGTAGGTTTTATAGTGGCTCTTGCTATAGATTGAAAATGAACACACTTTCAAATATGTTTGTTATTAAAATATTTTAAGCAAAACCACAGTAAGCCTACACAATTACAAGTGTGACCTACATCAAATAATTAGAACTGAAATGGTTTTCTGTAATAAGTTACTTGTACTATTCTGTGACAGCTATGTGTCTGTTCGTTACGATACACGTAGTAGGTTAAGCAGCAGCGAAGTTGATCATGCCTTAATTCAAGCATTGTAGTTTACTTGAAGGACTAGAGATGGGGATGTGAAGAATTAAAGCTCAGCATATGGTATGTGTGACCTCATCAGTGTGGTGTTTTTGTCTGGGTGGTGTTTGGCAGTACTCGTCACGGGCACTATTAGGCTGAAGTGTGTGATTCTGCTGTTACTGGCCGAAGCAGCTGGAGTCAACTGCATTATACTTTGGACAAGCAAATAAAGAATAACAAAAAGCGGTTTATACCATGTTTTTTCCATAATAAAATGCACTCATGGAAAGACCTGGAAAGACTCTGCTTTGCCCAAGCAGTCAGTGCATTTCAGCTGTGTGTCTGGGTCAGGCAGGGCAGGGTGGATGATAGATTATTTATTTCCAGATATACACATGCACATTTTGTGTGTGTGTGATAATATATTTCCAAAGGATTTGTGAGCACACGGCACTGGAAGAAACATGCACAGCTGAGCCAAGGCAAAGAATTCAAATTAAGTTCCTTCACAGTCATTAAACTTTCTGCAAAGAGGGTACCGGACGACTCAAGGAAGGAAGTGGAAGGGTGTGCACACAGTCTCCAAAAAGTCCTCCTGCATATTGGGGTTAAAAAAATAAAAAACCCCTGCTAAGAATGAATCGAGAACATGCTTCAGTTCTTCTCTATGGTGGAATCTCTCTTGGATCCACCCTACTTATTCATATTCTCACTCAGAACAACTTTTTCTTTCTTTCTTTCTTTCTCTCTCGCTATAGTTCTCTCTCTCTCTCCNCCTGTCTACCTCTGTGCTGAAGGTTGCAGACGTAAAGATAGGGCACTGAGAAATCCCCCGTGGGAGGTGTTACATGCACAGTGATAGGCGTGTGTACTTTGTTCTTTTTCTAAATGTGCGTTGCATGTCTGAGAGCTGACAGGTCAAATGTCTAACACACCTTCAAGGTTGTTGAAGTAATAATAATAATAATAAACTTTCTCACTAATCATGAAATAGGTACCTCGGATTCAGGATCTAATACTGTGCTAATCTTGATCTATTAGAAATTCAAGTTCTATATGCCACGAGGTAAGGTTTGAGAAAAGGGCATCGTACAACTCTGATGCTCTCCTTTTTTGTTTATTATGGGCAGACATTGGGTATTTCAGGCCTGGATGCTTTTGGGTTTCATGACTTGTTTGCTCATAAGAGCAAGCCGATTGTGTAACGTGGCTTGTGTAGTAATGACATGTACACATAAAAAATTCTTTAAACATCTTGAAACAGGGATAAAATAATATTTTTCTGTCTGTATTTTAAGCATCCCATAATCATACGGTGCACTCATCTTTCAGACTTCTCTTACTTTAAACTTCAGGCTTAAAAATAGCTACTGCAGCTGAAAATTGCTTTTCCCATAAACTTGTACCTCCACTGACCAGGCGGGCAGAAGCTTTTGGGTTGGTCCCACCCTTTGAGGTTGACAGAAGCAGCTTGGGAACTCCTGGTGCTGGCCAGCTGGCAGCCGTGGCCATCATGTGCTTGCCTCTCGCTTTCGTTTCCTCCACAGGCGACAGAGGCACACACAACTTTCTGCATCTTTAACTCTTCTCAGCGTGATCTTTAAGAGAGGTCCCTATTCTTTCCCATGTCTCTGGTGTCTGGACCACCCATAAGCAGTCCAGCTGGCTTCTCTGGCAGCGTTGTAAAGAGCGATGGTCTAAACAGCTTGTTACTGACACATCTATGTTTAAGTGTATGCTTCCAACGTGACGGGAAGCAAAAGGCTGCTTCCAGCTAGAAGGGAGTCAGGTGACTCATACCAGTCCTTGCTCCCAGTTACACGTGTGGGACAGAAGAGTTTCATCGGAGCGCTTGCAAGGAGAGAGGAATGAGGGGAGGAGGGATTGGCACCCTGCATTTATATAGTCAGAGGGAGATGTACATCGTCTCTCCTAAGCCTGTATTTGTGCCTCCCTTTGAAAAAGAGCTGCTTCCCTGAGGACTTAATCTGACTTTATTCTCAAAATAGGTGGAATAAAATTGTACCTTTCTGTTTTACCTTGATTTCTTAAGAAATAAGGGCTTTAGTCTCTTCTTTGTCTCTCTCAGGGAGGTTTGATGCAGGGGTGGAGTTCATCCAGATCTGACAAGCCTTTAGGGGAATGAGCAGCACGGAGGGGAGGCCATCAGTCAGGAGGCAGGTGGTGTAACTGCCACAAATAGTGTGGCTCCTCCAGGTAGTAGGAGGGAGTTCAGGTGGAACTGCTGAAGGCCATGGGAAGGTACATGAGAAAGAAGGGGAAAGAGTTGTGAGGTCCCTGGGATAAGCTGAGGTTGCTACAGTGGAGGTAGGTCTCAAATCCATAGCAAAACAGGTTTCCTTCCACTGTCGTAGAGAAACTTGTTTTATTCTTCCTACAATTTTTCAAAAATCAGAGTTGTTTAAATGGTTTAACTTCATTAATCCTACTCCAGGAGATAGCATTTAAATAAATAATTTAAAAGTTAGGAATTCAAAACAGAACAGATGGAACGAAACTTGTTTCTTTGAAGGTGAAGATGAAATCCTTTCGCTGAAGTATCTTGGTACTTCTCAAGAGCAGTCTTGGGATTACTGAATTTACAAATCTGTCCAGTGTTTCTGGGTAAGGAACTTCCTGTGTTTGATCACAAATGATTACTTTTTTCACCAGTAGAAGCCCATGGAAAATACTGCACAGTAGTAAGAGAAGGGCACCTTATCCTCGGTTCTGTGTCCTTGAAATTTCTGATCTTCACACTTGATTTATTAAAAATGAAAGTTTATTTTTATTGTGTGATGTTCTTGACCAGTGCTATTTTCATAATCCAGACACAAAGTCAGCTCCTAGAGAAGTCTGTTTCACTTTATAACCAGATGGTGCTTTGCCAGTATGTTCTTGCTTTCCCAAATAGTTGCTGTATGTTGGAATAGGGAATCCTTAGTGCTTTAGGGAACTCTGAAGCGTGAATGAGGGTAAAATCCCACAGTCATTGCATGAGAGTGCTTACCCAGGGAGGGAAAAGAGTAGGCCTTCCTGCATTTCTGGTAGGGGGGAACTGAGTTTCATTGGAATGTGTTGTTAGCAGAATTAAGCTTTAGCTTGATGTGATAAACATAATAGCTCATTTGATGAAGTGCTCATGGTTTTGTTTGCTTTTGTTCCTTCCTCTGATACAACATTGCTTTGTTCAGGGCTGCTACTCTGTAACTTTTTCTTACAAAATGTATTTTTGAAATTATACCTAATGGAAGTACTAATTTGTAGTCTAGCGTTAGTGCTTCATGAGAAGTGCTCCACAGCCATCAGCAGGCAGAAGTAGAGGTTGAGAGCTATAGCAGTTCCAGGTGTGTATATGGAATTCTTTTTCCAGGCCAGACATCTGGGGAGAAACTAAAATAATTTTATACAAACTTGAATTTTTTTTTTTTTTTTTTAAATTAAACCCAAGTATGACTCTTACTGTTTTCTTAGACTTTGGAATAACTTTACTAATAAAACAAAAAGTGCAGTATTTGTTTTGATGTAGAGGGCTTGGTGTACAGTGCATTTCCTGGTCAAACTTCATTTCTTTTTTAACAGTATACTGCAGAATTAAATACGGTCCTAAATTTTTTTTTTACTACCATTATTTGTAAATACTGATCCCCTGCTTCAATCTAGCAAACATTTCCTGTCTTTTGAATGGAATTAACTATTCCTGTTTTTTCCCTGCATCCCCCTCTTCTTGTGTGTGTCTGCCAGCATTACCAGGAGCAGTATTTTAGTATGCTTTTACTGAGCAAGTGGGTTTGAAGCACAGTATTTTGTGTGCATCTCACAAATTATTCTGTATTTTATGATTTTAGTAGTGTATTTTAAGCATACAGTTTAGAAACGATATTTCAACCATAGGGGCTGGGGTGTTACCTAGTGCGAATCTTTTCTTCCCTTTTGCTATCTTCTTTTTGCCACTCCGCCCCACTTTAGTATACAACAGATAAAATCAGGTTGGAGCAGATTTCAGGATGCATAAGACTTGGTGGCTAAAGTATGGTGTTTGGTAGGCTTCCCCCCCCCCCCCCCCCCCCNTAGTAGATTTATCAACGGAAAAATACTGTGAAGTAGATGAGCATTGTATCAATTCGAAACACTGAATGACTTTCTGAAGTTGGCCCCAAGGAGCTTATTGCAGCAACAACTGAAACGTTCCTGTTTTCTGATTAGCAATTTAATCTTTCCTCTTTTCAAGGCCATTATTCATCTGTTCTATAAAAGGCATAGCCACTTGTTTCTCCAGAGTTGCAGAGAGCTGTAGTGTTAATCTAAATATGATATACATCCCAGCTGGTCAGACCTCTGTTATTTATAGGGAAAATTCCTCAAATGGCTCCAGCAGGTCAGAACAGAGTTCTTAGTGGGGAAAAAAGCACATGATGGTGGCTGTGTTGCTTCTGATACTGTCTTGGAGCAGGGGCAGCATTTCCACGTTTGCACAGTGACGTGCACAACGCTGTTGTATGCCCAGCCAGATGGTTGGAGAGTCTCTGCAGCGTATCCCTAACACCAGAGAAGTTTGTTCTTTGGAATGAAAATTCTGCTAGAAAATGTGCTAATTGTTTTCCCAACCCAGATGCATTGCTTCGTTGCAGTGCTGCCTTAAATCCTATTAGAAATTAACTTTGAAAAAGTTCTGTGCGAATACAGTGGTACTTGTTTAAAACGTGAGAGAAATGTGTTTTATTCTGAACTACTTTCGTATTATCAGCATGCTGGCTAACACTGTTATGTAGCACTATTCTAAGAAACACGTTTTCAAACAAACCCCGGAAAACCACTTGAAAATAAAATATTAATGTAATAGTAATTAAGTGGACCAAACTCCACCGAAGCTGGCTTTCAAGAACATTCTGAAGATATCTGATGTATTCTTTCCTCTTGACAAAAAAAAATGGTTAAGATATTTTTATTGTTGGGAAATATTTGTATCTGCCAATAATCCTCATGAGTTACTGGGGGGAAGGGAGCTGGAAAGTTGTATGTTCCCAGAGCTCCTATTTGGTAAATAGGATTGAGGATATTTGCAGAAGAGATTGGGTAGCTCTGCGACTGACTGCTGGTAATCTAAGTTGGTGGTAGTTCAAATTACAGAGCAGAGAGTCATTCGCAAGATTGAGATACTCTGATGCATGTTTCTAGGAGGTGGTGTTGATTCTAGGAACTGTCATCAGTCTGCCACGTATTGGGTAGTGTTTTACAGTTTTGTTCTGCAGGTTTGAATTGAGACCTTTGCTCTTTAATATAGTAAGCTCTTAGTTATCAGTAGTCTCGTCAAATAATACTGTGTTGCTGAGTAATGCAACTGATAAAAGATTTGATGGAGGTAACTACCATGAGATAAGAGATGAACTATCTGGTCTGTCATTATCTGTGGTGGCGGTATACAGCTTTCCAACTCTGCCAGTTCAGGCTGCTGCAAGTAACTTCTCCTGTCCCTGATGCAAGGAAGTTGTGTCTTCTGTAAAATGGTCAGTCTCTTGAGCAAGAACTGATCTCTTGGCTTGATTTCTGAGGACATTAGACTGCCTTTCTAGCAGCCCACTAGTCCAGACAACTGATGATCAACAGAATGTACTTTCTTTTTTGCTTAAAGACACCTCCATCCATACAGCTTGTCCTTCAGCTGATAAGATTTGGGGAGTTGTTAGATACCTTCTGAAAGCTGTTCACAATTCACAGGGTGTCTGGGTCTCAGTTTAAATTTTAATATCAATGTACAAGAGATTTTTCTCCGATCTACTCACTTAGCTGCTCTCCTTGTTAGCATCAACTTCACTCTGCTAATTGCTTGCTTCAGGGAAATGTCTGCACTTTGAGGTTTCTTTTCCCATAGTGGCATTGAGTTGCTTGGTAAGTGACTCAAAGGCTTGTTCCAGTATCACCACATGACTTGGGAGTTACTGGCTGAGCGGGGTAGGACCAGTACTCCCTCCCTGTTTCTCTTAGGAGTAGATAAAACAAAATGCAAAATTAGGACAAAGTTATGTATTGCTGAGGTGGTGGTGATAAATGTATGGAGCCTGCAGTGAGGAAGGGGAGGGAGATGTGATCCAGTGGAAAGTGAAAGAAGAGCAAATGTATGGCTGTGTCATCAAAATGAGGGAGAAGGTGGACATGGAGCAGTGCTGTTCACATGACCTTTCATTTGTTTGTACGTGGAGAACCTAAGTAGTACAAATGGTCACCGCAGTGCTCTTAAGTGGAAGCTGACAGCCCACCCGGTTTGTGGGTAGGAGCCACTTGTTTGGGGAAGTCTTTAGATCAGGTGCAAAAAGATATGTCTGTCACACCAGGAGATTTTGCTTCTCTGACCCAGATTGTCCCAGCTGCTCAAAGAGAGGGTGACATAACCCGTGAGCATAAGGGTCATCTATTTTTTTTTTTTTTAAATCTCTATTTTCAAATGCAAAACTATTGTAGAAGTCCTTGGACCAGTTTTTAGGTTGTTTTGTGACAGTATCTGCCTGGCCCAGGTTTGGTTTTGCTTATCCATTGGTGGCTGCTTGCTTCCCTGCTGCATGCTCATTCTGTATGCTGCTCTTGTTTCCTTTCTGCCCTTCCATACTAGATTCTCATCTACAGATACAGGAATAGTGAGCTGACTTGTAAAAACCAAGTTTTCCAGCATGCCCATTTCACCTGTGACATTGGTAGTCTTATAGGAAAGCAAATATTTCTTGTTTATTTTTGTGTTTGTGAGTTAAAATCAGGGAAAATATTTGACTACGAGTCAGATTTTTTTCTTGTATATTTATATTCCTAACTTTAATGTATTTTCCATAGGATAATTTTTATATTTTTAATAGAAATTTTCTGGTATCCTTAGGGGTGTGAGTTATTCTTCCAGAACTGAACTAATTGGTGCAATGATGCTTCTTCAAGCCTGAAATCATCACTTGGAGAAGCGTACGCAGCCCTGCTCCCCTAATTCTCAAACCTGATAATTAAAATCTTAAAATTGGTGTCAACTCTTTAATTGTTGAACAGGTGAAATGAGGAAGGAAGTAGGAGTGTGTGGGGAGAAGTATTAGGCATAGGGAAGAGTGGGGAGCAAAAGAAACCTTGATAGCTTTTCCTGAGAGATGTTAAGTTTACTGACAGTTGGAAAATTACTACATTTTTAGTCCTCATGTTTTTTTCCCTGTAGTTGTAACTTTCTACTTATAGAAACATAGTTGTTGCTGTTAGACACTGAAAATAACCCCTAATCTCAAATGTTTGTGGTCCGAAATATCTATAAATGTTTGTCCTTTCCTGAACAATGCATTCAGACCCCCTTGTTGGGTAGGGATTAGTTATCCCTGTTCTCTCGCCTGGCCTCTTGCACGTAGGGAGAACGTCACTGCCCATCCCTGCCTTTTCCCATGCAGCGTGCCTCTGCGCACGTGTGAGCAGCGCTGACCTCAGATCGACTTTGTTTCTGGTTTAGGGGTCAGGGTTGTGCCTTCAAGCTTGACTTAACTGGTTCAGATGTAGCCCAGCAGCTGCCAGGTTTGAATGAGGTAAATTGTGACCGTGCACTCAGAACAGCAGAAAATAGGTCAAGTGTGGGTTGGGTTTACATAGAAAGCGCTAGCGTCGCCTGGTAAGCCTAAGCCTCTTCTCTCTGCTCAGACAAAGCCGTTTAAGGTAAACTGGGAAGTTACCATCTCCCCGGAAAACTTTCTAGCTTTCTGTAGCCTTGGTGTTTCTGGCTGGCGTTGACCTTCGTGACAAGCCTGGAGTGGGAGGGAGGTTGCCCTAGTTGCAGGGGCACGCAGTGGGTCGGGTCGATGTGTTCCCCCTGGAGCAGTCCCCTCTGGAAAGGCGTTTCTCTGCTGGCTTGTGCGGAGCAGCACAGCCCTGCAGCCTTCAGTGCCTCTCTGACCTCCTGCCCGCCAGCTGCAGTGGTATGGCAGCTGGGGTAGCCTTTCACTTGTCAGAAAGGAATAAGGAATATACTGTTCACCAGCAGTTTATGCCTGCGTATGTGTCTAGAAAGATGGGTGAAGCAACTGGTGAAGCAATTTAGTCTCAGCTAAATTTGATGATTTCCCTGTAGGGTTTTGGTGTGGTCCATGTGGCCTCGGCAGCACTTGTCTGGTGATACCCTCGGGGGTGTCAGTTGCTGCCAATTTCTCTGTGTTTTAGTTAGATTCTCATCTTTTTGCCACTGGAAAAAAGTCTTGTAGCATGGCAGAGGGATACTACCAATTTATACATGATGTTGTTGTTAAGATCTTTGGTATTCTGCCTATCCAGACTTTATGTCACTGTTTTGTTTTGTGGGTTTTTTCCCTGCTTGCTCTGATGTCAGGCAGGACAATGTTAAGATTGAAGGTTTGTTAAAAAATTATAATCAGTGAAAGAGATTACAGATCAGTGATATAATCAGATGTGTTAGGTGACACAGTCAGTGACAGATAAAAGAGGAAGAAAAAAGAAAAGGAAGGCTAGTTATCAAGGAATGAAAATAAGAGAATTTTTTTATGGGAGAAAATAATCTTCTAAAAGATGGCATTAGAGGACTAGTATAAATTCTCAGCAGTCTAGATTTAAAAAAAAAAAAAACTTTTTGCTGCCACTGCTCTCTGAAGACTGTTGGGGCAATTGGTAGGCAGGTGTTGGCTTTTCCTGTTCCTTGTTTTTCAGACCGCAATTTCCAAATTTAATTTCTATGGAGCTGAAGTTCCATGCAGTTGTAAAAATGATTTGGTGCAAAAAGGGGTGGGGGGCTCATTTTGTAGAAACTGTTTTCAAGATATTCACTCATGAAACAAGAAGAAAACTGAAGGTTCAAGCTTTTGACGCTTTGATCTCTGAATTTTTCATTTGCACTGTTTGAATTTAAATGTGGTCCCTCTACCATTAAAGTACTAACAAAATGTTTTATTTCCGTGTGCAGCGCATACTGTGTAACCATTATAAACAGGACTCTCAAGTTGGTTGTGTACTAGTTTTCATTTAATTCGTGTCCTAAATTATCAGAAAACCTCTAAGCAGCCAGAGGAAGCTATAGTTAATTAAGCCACAGATGGTGAGGACTAATGTGGTGTTGACCTTTGCGAGGACTGCAAAATCTACTTAGTCTTTCTCTGTAAAACACTAGCTGAAATGAGTTCCTACCGATATTAAAAAGATGTCCTTGATGCATTGAAGCCAAATGCAGAGACACTGTGGCCAAGGAAGGTGCTTTCCCGAATAAATGTTTGCAGGTTCTAATGCACGGCATGTGTTGAGGCTTGGTGTTCAGGGCTCCAATTTAAGCCTTTCTAGTGCCCAAAGCCACTGTTTTTGCAGGACTGGTTTTCCTAGAATGGGTATTGTCGGTTCTCCTCTTCACTGAAAATGGAGAGTTGACAGCTGACTGAAGTTTCTATACCCTCCTATAAGCGGCAGGCAGGCTGTGTGAGTGATGGTAGGGGCAGCAACTTGAATCCACTTTTTAGTTGTTGTTTTGTGCTCCAGGGTTTCATCTCTCAATTTAATGAACTCGTTTCTGCCCCTCAAGTTTTTGAAGAATGACTTGGAGAAGTATTTTAAAATGTTGAGGAAACATCTTGCTTCAATAGTGCAAGCATTCTCCTGGAGAAACCGGCTGCTCATGGCTCGGTCAGGTGTACTCTTTGCTGGGTAAAAAACTGGCTGGATGGCTGGGCCCAAAGAGTTGTGGGGAATGGAGTTAAATCCAGTTGGCGGCCAGTCACAAGTGGTGTTCCCCAGGGCTCAGTATTGGGGCCAGTTCTGTTTAATATCTTTGTCAATGATCTGGACGAGGGGATCGACTGCACCCTTGGCAAGTTTGCAGAGGACACCAAGTTGGGCAGGAGTGTTGATCTGCTCGAGGGTAGGAAGGCTCTACAGAGGGAGCTGGACAGGCTGGATCGATGGGCCGAGGCCAATTGTAAGAGGTTCAACAAGGCTGAGTGCTGGGTCCTGCACTTGGGTCACAACAACCCCATGCAATGCTACAGGCTTGGGGAAGAGTGGCTGGAAAGCCACCTGGAGGAAAAGGACCTGGGGTTGTTGGTTGATAGCTGGCTGTATATGAGCCAGCAGTGGGCCCAGGTGGCCAGGAAGGCCAATAAGAGCATCCTGGCTTGTATCAGGAATAGTGTGGCCAGCAGGAGTAGGGAAGTGATTGTGCCCCTGTACTCGGCACTGGTGAGGCCGCACCTCGAGTACTGTGTTCAGTTTTGGGCCCCTCAGTACAAGAAGGACATTGAGGTGCTGGAGCGTGTCCAGAGAAGGGCAACGAAGCTGGTGAAGGGTCTAGAGAACAAGTCCTATGAGGAGCGGCTGAGGGACGTGGTATCTTGGACAGTATTTTGTTTGTGGATGGGGCTTGAGTAGGAGAATTCTGTATGTATTTGGGTTTTGACTTGGTTTTCTGTGGGTACTGTCTTTGAAATTCCAGTTTGGTTCATGACTTAAAGGAATTCAGAAGCATTATAAGTGATCTGCACTTGTTCACCTGTGGGTTTGAATGATAAATCATGTTTGTCCGAAGAAGCTCTCTGAAAATGCTTCTCTGAACAAAGATTTCTACTTGCTGGTTAGAGCAGCGTGGTATCTTACTTGACCTGATGGTATGGTCTATAGTTTTCCAACCTGTTCCATCATTTTGCACCAGAGGAAAGAACAGATACACTCAGAAAAACACTGGATCACTTTGTTATTTGGGAAAATTTCATTCTTTATTCTTCTCAGGACTTCCTAGGAGTTGAGCACGTCTCCAGTAGGTGAGAATTCTCAGCTAGAGAGACAGGCAGCCATCTCAAATATTCTTTGGATAATTAAGCAGAAAGTTCACTCCACCAGAAGTGAATTTCTCTTTTGGTCTGGAAAGAAGGAAGAATAGCAGCAAAGCTCTAAAAAAACCTGACATAGATTGGCAAGCTTCTGATAGTCACGTTGCTTCATGTGACTGTCTCCCAGAAGGGCAGGAAGGATTATCTTGACCGTATCTTTCTAGCCCATGTGCCCTTTGTCTTCTTCCCAGTATTGCATATAGTCATTTGTGGAGCAAGGGGCACTGCCGTATGAAGTACATAAAGAGCTTCCTACAGTCGATTTAAAGAAGAAAATTGCAGTCCCATTTATTTGATTTGCATTCTGATTTGCATTTCATAAGGATTTCAAACCAGCATTAACATCCTCCTGGAGGAGGTATTCCAGGACTTGTGGAAAAACTAGTCTAGGAGAGGGTACCATACTTACTTTTGTGAGTAAAACTACTTTCAAGTGAGGTAAAGTCTGGAGGAAAATCCTACAGGGCATTTAATTCTTCTGTGGGTTAGTCTGTCAATCTTGCTACTTCGACCAAGAAGGAGGGGGAAAATGAAGGTTGTAATTGCCAATGTTCAAATCTGTAGACAGAGTTGTTGCTTCTTAAGCAATATAAATACAGGGTAAGGAAAAAGTCTAGGCACTGCAAAGTCATCTGCTCGTCTTCAGTGCTAAAACAGGGGAAAGACTGCAAGTCATCAGCCTTGCTTGTTGCCCTGTCTCCCTGTTTTTGCCAAAGTTTGTGGTGTGCACTAAAACTGTGCTTAAGGCCATCACCTTATAGTTTAACCCATCATGCAATTAATTTCCTGGTTTTTTAGATGTTCAGATTTAAGATTAATGATGGAAAAAGGTCAGTCATGGCACACACATTTTTTTCATAGGTATATGTAATATTTACACAAAAGAACAGAATTTTTGAGATTTCAGAAACTTTTTTTTTACTGTCTTGATACTGAGCTTCAGTTGTCAGTTACAATTTTGCTTTGCTGTACTGATTTCTATTGACCAATGTATAGCATGCTCATGTCTAGAAGCAAAATGCGGCTTTCTTTTTTTTCTCTCCAGTGACTGATGATATGTTAAATGTGTATTTTGTGTGTGTGTGTGTTTAGAAACCCTGGGTTCTCTTTGATATCCTCTATCCTCTGCATAATCCCAGTCAGACCTGCTTGCAGTTTGTGTAATGGATCTTTGACCTCACCTGTGCCTTTTGCAGCTCATTTTTGAGATGAGCTCATCTTTCTCCAAGAGTCAGGAAAGAAGTACAAAATGGACTTTGCAGTCTCCTTTTCTAAGTGCTCACACCAGGCATTCTCAATCAAAGGTACTGGTATGTCATGGATCTGAATAGGAGATAGAACAAAAAAAGGTTCAAATGTATTGTCTGTAGGATCACCAGTATCTTCAGTGTCAAGTTCAAAGATGGCAAAGATGCTTAGGAAGGATGTGAAATCCAAAAAAAAAGAAAAGCAGCAGTGTGCATTGCCTTCAGAAACAAATCAAAAGTGGCTCAAGACGACATAGAGACTCAAAAATGTTGCATAAAGAACTCATCGAAGTCGAATAAAGTTAAGAGTAACAGGTCTGACTTCATGGTACTGAATCAGTGTGTATAGTCTTGAAACGAAGATAAAAATTTTCGTAGATGGGACTGAAGGAATTATTCAAAATGTACGAGACGTGCATATTAACTGCATTTTTAAGTCAGCCAGACTTCTGGTATTGCAGTGCCTCAGTCCATTGCTTAGGTCTAATGCTTGTAGATCTGAGAGGGGAAATTTTTGGTACAGGAATCTCTTGCAGCTGCTGTGAAAAAGAGTGCATGGGAAGCAGGACAGATGAATGATCATCATACAGCTCCAGTTCGGGGGTCTGTTGGGTTCCCCTGGCAAATCATTCCCTCTTTCCAGTGGTGGTGTTGCTTCTGTATGTAGGATCAATGCAAAAATGGATTTGCACAGGAAAGTAGAACAGCTAATACCCTTTTTAGATTGCCTCGGGAGAGGAAGTGTTCTGCTAGTCTGCCATCCTTGAAATTTTAGTGTTGATCCTCTTGTGCCTCTGATAATGCCAGCAACATACTTCCCTGGTTGGTGTTTTTAACCTGCTGGTAGAGGTCCTGTTGATCTTCCCTTTCATTTTACTTTGTTCTGCTTTACATGTATTAAAACAATCATCTTGACCATTGCTTTTGGAGCCAAGGCCATATCCTTTTCAAAAGCATAAGGAGAGAGGGTAATTTTGTCTAATAACTGAAGCATTGCTGCATTCTCCATAATGGAGCACAGCAAATCTTCAAGTGTCAGGAAGTCAATTTTGAATTTGAAATAGACATCCTGTGATCAGTGGGTTAGCAGGAATAATCCCATCGAGATGAATAGAGAGAAATTGCTCATGTCACTTGAGGGCCTGGCAGCAATGCGCGATTCCCTGAGTGTTACTTGTATCTATATTCTTAATAAAAAATTGCGAAACATCAGGGAACTTGTTGGAGATCAAGGGAAGAAGTTACTTGATCTCAGCTGCAGTACTGATAAAACATTTTACACTTTGCATGCGGAGAATTGCTCTAATTATTTTAGCTGTCTGAAGTTCTCTCGGCACAAATGAACGTTCCTGCAGCTCACAGATTTCCAAGACCATCTTCTGCACGAGGAGTCGCCAGGCTGTGGTGCAGCTTTATTTCTCCGCCACAGCCTCAAAGGCAGAAATAGCAAGTTTGCTCTGAAATAAAGAGAAGTAGGTATTCTAAAAGTCTAGACATGAATGATAATTTAAGCCATGCTTTTGAGGATACGAACCAGATTTTGTGCCTAGTTTTTCCTTTTTAGGAGGACAGTGCCACCAAATACGTCTTAATTTCCCAGATGATGTCCTACTCAAATAGTGAAAAAGAATCTTTTCCAGGAGAACTGAATACAATAAAAATAAAAATTAAAGCATGTCTTATTTGAAATTACATAATTAACAAAGGCCTACATATTTGAAAAACAGTAATGGTGTTTCTCTCAGAATGTTTGTCTTTCTTGAAATACAGCTCGCTCTCAGCATTATCTCTGTGGTTTTTATATCTATGTTTATGCTCAATACGTCCATATTAAATTTTGCAGATATGGAAAACAGCTTTTTTTTGTTTTTAATTCATTTAATCATTATTTAAACAATTCTTTCTGCATACCTGTAAACAGTGAAGTCTTTAGAGGGCAATTTTAGCTTGTAGTAAGACAGTATTTATGAAAGTGTGATCCTATTAATAGCTTACAAGTCTGGCCACATGTGGGATCTGACATACCATGTTCCCATGAAATAACTTCTAGCACTATGTTGAGCTTTTAAGTTTTTTCTAAAAATAACAGGGGGATTTGTAGGCAATCAGTAAAATTAGCATCAAACTACTTAATATTGTACTCTAAAATACATCTAGGAAAATACACAGAAATGTTACAAGTAAACATAACATATGGTTCTTTTTTTAATCTCTACTTTAGGACGACGTAGACAGTCTAAACCCAGTTCTCAGGGATAACCCGCAGTTACATGAGGAGGTAAAAGCCTGGGTAAAGGAACAAAAGGTTCAGGAGATTTTTATGCAAGGTAATTATGTGGGGAAATTGTGTTATTTTTATTCTTTGTTAGCTAGTTTAAGGCCATTAGTTGTGTGGGGCTCATCCCATAGCATTTGTGATACAACGGAGAATGTATTTCTAACTTGGAAGTTACTTTTTGGAAGTGTTTGTTAATTCCAGAAAACAAGACAATATAAGAAGCTGTGCATGACTTCTTCAGACTGTTCTTAACTTGTTTGATGTCTTAGTGATTACAGCAAAAGCTGAATATCGTTAGTCTGAATGTAGATATTTTGTAAAATTTGTTGTGAAAATAAGTTGTGTGTGAATGGCAACCACACACCTTTCAGCATGTTTGAAACTGTTCTGTGCTCTGTTAGTGTTGCTACTACATGTGATAACTTCTCCGATATGTGTCTGCGTTTGTAGTTCTTCACAGTTCTGTTACAGATGAAGAATACTTTCAGATCCACACCCTCACCTCTGATAGAAAAGTGCCTTTCGAATCAGCTACGATTTTGTAACTCGATTCTAATGCTGGAAGGTTGCAGCAAATGCATACGTCATTTTTACATTGTAGACACAAGTTACGTGAAAGCCAGTATGAATTAGGATAAATTATTTTGGCTCAAGCTTGCTGATAATAAAAATATTATATGCATTTGCAGTATATTCATTAACTTGCTGCAGAACTGACAGCCAGTTCTACAGAGGCATTCCTAGCAATGGCTGTCAGAAAATAACCTCTGTGGTGTCTGAGTTAAAATCTCCAGGCCAGCAGTAAAGCAATTTGAGGAA
Source organism: Fregata magnificens (assembly GCA_013389945.1). Taxonomy (NCBI): domain Eukaryota; kingdom Metazoa; phylum Chordata; class Aves; order Suliformes; family Fregatidae; genus Fregata; species Fregata magnificens. The sequence continues at coordinate 158,278 of WAAD01037735.1, forward strand.
AAAATGCTTACGCAGCCATTCTGTAAATTAAGATGGGGAGGGGAGCAGTAAATAATCTGATATTATAAGGATGGCACTGAGGTTTGCTTGCTGTCTGGTTTCTTTGATATAAAACTAAGATTAGAAGACCCAAGGAACATGGTAAGTATAACATTGAAGTTAGAGTAAAAAAACCTTTTCTCTTTCTTCTGTGGAGTTTTTAATTTGACTAGATGTGGTTATTCTTATGGCCCACAGAGAAAGGATGCTGAAAAAAGCAATGCGCGGAATTGTGTAGATAGTAAGTTGTATGTCAGTAGTAGTCATTTTAGATTTTATCTTAATATCCTCAGATACAACAAGAGTTAATAGTCTGTTGATGAAATTTGCAGCCAAAACTGGGTTGAGAAGGTGATATGAAATCAAATTAGGGCTATATGAAAAGGAAACTAAAATTGAGCTTGTTTATTGTATTTCATTAGAGTAACAATAATAAGACAATTATAAAAGCCTCTGTGTACACTGGTACAGAATCAATACTTGAGCAAAGCCCCAGCCATACTGAAATAGTCACCTAAATGAAACTGCTAGCCCATCATCCACACAACTCATTTACATCCCATCATTCCAGGGACTGTATTTTTGTCTTTATATGTATGATTTTATATAATTTCTCAAACAGATGTTTGGATGCTTAGAAGTGCACAAATCAGGAGTATTTTAGATGATGAGATGAATCTAATCCAAACGTCCTTGCAGACTAGCTCTCATTGTCTAAGGAGAAGCTGCAGTTCAAATCCACTTGCTCACCTGATGTGACGCAGTGTGGCCTGAGGAGAGACGTGCTTCCTCGGGCAGTGACGTACCATCCATCGCGAGGGCCTTTGCAGTGCCACCACCTCAGCCTCGCGGGAGAGTGGTCAGCTGGCAGAGACTGCCATCACGTTCTCCTGGGGCATAATCTGCTCCTGGTCATGGAGACTTTGCATTTGGCACAAACCTTTCAGTGGCTTATGGACAGCCCTCTAGCAGTACAAGCTGCTGTAATCTAGTCACGTTATCCCTCCTTTCTCCTCCCCTCCCTTCTCTGGTTTTCTTCACCTTCTCCGTTATTACCATTTTCCTGTTCCCTGCAATTTAAGCAACATTTTCATTTCTACTTTGTCTAGACGCATCTATTAAGGTTGTTACCATATTCTCTTACTTCATCCTCTCAGCGTTTTTAGGACCCAGCCTTTTCCTTGTTGTCTCGTGATGCTGAAGCCATCATCTCTCATCTTAGTATTTTCTACTTCGACTGTCACCGTTAAAACGCAGTTTACCTGAAGAAAGAGGAGGGTCAGAGGAAAACATTAAAATCAGGATCGAAATGTTTGAAAAGAAACATGCCAATTTGAGGAGGGGGAATTTTAGTCAAAACTGGTCCAATTATTTACAAGAATGAGACTAAACAAAAAAATTGGCCCTTGTGACCTTTTCTTTGGGCAGCAGTCGCAGCAGCATGCTTTGCAGTAGAGATTGTAGGTTTGGCAGGAAAGTAGTTTATTCCTTGTTTTTAAAAAAAACAAACTCCTCCCAAACTTGGCCAAGTTGAAAGCTTTTGGGACAAATAAAACCAGTTCAAGGAACATAGTAAAGTGTCTTTGATTTTTAACAATTAAAATCTTTGAATTTTTTCTTCCTATTAAGATTTATTATCACTACAATCTCTGACACTGTGTGTATAATAATCCTCTTGAAACAGTGAGCGTGCTTCATCCCTGAAGATATTTCCTGATAGTACTGCACAGGCTGTTTCAACAGTGTGTAGCTGAGCGTGATTCAGCCAGGGACTGGAGACAAAGCCAGGCTTTTCCTGTAATGGCTGCTTGTGGCTGGGCTGGGCCAGAGCTGAGCTGTCCTGTGTCGTATGACCACAGTTTAATCTTTCTCCTCCTTCCTGACACCCCAGCAGCACATAAGAAACAAGCTCCCCCCGCCCTCTGTTTTTAAAGGTAAATAAAGTCTCTTTTAAAAATAGATAGGATAACAGCTGGGATGAAGGGCAGACAGATTAGAACAAGGAGTAAGAGGAAAGAAATTGGCACTGTGTCAGTGCAGAAGAGCGTAAAAGAAGCTGGAAGCTGGTGGAGAAGGGAGGATGGAGCTTGTAAGCTGAGAAGACTGGGAAAGGACTTGGAAGCCAGCGGCCTGGAATCGTAAATGCTAAAATGAGACAAGAAGCTGGGGAGAGGGGAGAGGCTGGTTCTGGTTATGCAAGAGACTGAAAATCATTGTGCAGTTAACAGTAGGATGCAAGAGAGGAGGAGCTGGGATAGGAATTGCACAAAGAGACACAGGCAAAATTTTACTGAGACTGTCTGAACAAGGCAGAGCTTTGGGACAGCCATGAAAAGTTTGAGACATGTTGGGTTGGGTCAGACAGCCAGAAGTGTGGGAGCTGAGCTGGAGGCGTTTTGCAGGGGCATATGGAGTGAGGGTTGGAGAGAAGCCATCAGGAAATGTGTCCCCACAGGAACCCCGTCTGGTCCAAGACCAGGAATGTGAGACATAAGCTTGTAGATTCTTCCGCTTTTTCTGCCCGTATGTATCGGTGATTGCCAATGCCCCTGCTGGCGCACTTCTGACCCTTGTCTGTGCAGCTGGAAATGTGCTCCAGGGATGAGTTGATGCCAGCAGCTCAGAGGGTTCACTGGGTCTCAAGGTTTCAGTTGTGCAGTGAATGTTGTGGATGTTGGTGAAAGAAGGGTGCCATTGCATGGTGTTTCTGTTTCCCAGCTGTTTTAAAACCTAGATAATCACATGCAAACGGTATTTCAAAAGGCCTTGCTAAGGTTCCAAAATTAAACCCTAAGACCACTTGGAATATCTAAATTATTATTGCTTTTGCACTTCTCTTGATCTCTCAAATGTTGACGTTAAAAACAGTCGTTATGATCACGCACTTTCTTGTGCAGAGTATAATGGACCCAGTCGTGTGAATATGGATATTTCACTAGAGAAAGCTGTCACCTGTGAGGTCCCTGGCCTGTTTTGCTGCAGATGTTTGAGCTTACTTAATGTACTGGGCAGGGATTGGAAAAAAATGATCTTTAGGAAAGACGGGGGAATTCTGGCCTTGCCTGTGCAGTTGAGCAACTAGGCACTGTTAAATCATTTAAGTTAGGCTTTTTGTAGGTTGTCACTGACTGGTTTTGCTTCCGTTCCTGTATGCCTGACCTGGGGTTTGGTTGCAGAAGTAGCGAAACCGCCACACAGTTGGAACTGAACTCGGTGGCAGGGTTGCTTGGTCATACAAAATGCTATATAAACAGTAAGTGCGATGAAACTTAGAGTCCTGGTGATCAAATGAGCCACTGAACACAAATAAAGTTGTTGAATCTCAATTTCTGGGTCTTGAAACCAACTATAAAATAAGTACTGTCTCATACTATTGCCCCACTGCCATGGGTTTTTGGAGGTGAATTAAACTGATCTTTGCAAAGGGACAGTGTGCGGGGTTTCTTTGCAGTTGATACATCTGAAAACAGGAGCCAAAGTCTTTATAGTGTGTGTGTTTGAGTGTTCTGTGTGGCCGTAGCAGGGACGGGATCACTCAGCTGCCTTTCCAACTGCTGTAATGGAGAGAAGCTCTGTGGTCACTTATGGGAAAGACTTGGCAGATGCAGAGCTGAACCACCAAGATGTAAATCTTTTTGCCAGCAAAGCATCTGGGCATGTGACTAGCCTGTTAAATAGCTTCTGTATAACCTGCTGCTGCCACTTGCTAGCCTTTCAGATTACTTTTCTATGGTTGCTGTTTGTAGGCAGGAATTTTCCCATCGTTTGTCATCATGGTTGCAGGAAGATTTAGTTAGATAAGAAAATTGTATGTTAAAAATGTTAGCATAATTGACCTTAAAGCATACTTAAATGTATCATTTGCATTTCAAAATGTCTTCCTGAATAAAAGTAAAATCCACGGGCAGTGCTGTGCCAGAATTGGCTGTAGTTTGCTGTCCATGCCATGCGTGCTACATGTTTGCTATGAAGCTTAAAAAAACAGGAAAACCCATTTATAAATCTTTTTTTCCCTTGAATTTCTCAATGGCTTTTTTTATTTCTTCCCCTTCTAAAGGTCCGTACTCCTTAAATGGTTATAGGGTGAGAGTGTACAGACAGGATTCTGCCACCCAGTGGTTTACTGGTATCATTACTCATCATGATCTCTTCACCCGCACTATGGTTGTTATGAATGACCAGGTGAGTTTGATATGTGATACTCAGAAAACAAGCTTCAAGTAAACTACACGGTGGGAGTTTATAAATTTTTTGTGGTACTCTGAAATACACTGAGTTGTTCAGTTTCAGCAGGGCAAGTCTATCACTGCGCTGAAACTACAGCATGACTTTGCATTGGACTAGCAGTTAAAACCAGCCTGAAGCTGAACATTTGTGCAATGATATGATTAATACCGGTCCTACAGTTTTTTTCTTCTGCTGTCGCTATTTGACTAGTGAAGTCTTTGAAGTGAAGTGATGTAGTTTTAAGAACTGGTCTTCCCTGTCAGCTCTGAGAATTTCTTTTCTCAACGCTGAAATCTTTTAGCACTGCAGTAGTGATTACTTCTTCCAAGCAATTGAAATATCCACTTTCCACAATTTATTGAATTAAGCATTTACTGCAGCTCTAATTTACGTTTACTGTGGTGGGTTTTAGTTGTATTTCTGCAGTTGATGTTACAAAAAGAATTAATGCTGGTATTTTTAGTGGCAGTAAGGAATTCTATTTCAGGAGACCAGAGTAATGACTCAACGTTAATATAGCGAATGACCCGTCTGCCTTGAAATGACTGACAAAATCATGTGTGACAATAAAAATTTAAGACTAGTCTAATGCTTAAATACATTCGTTCCCTTAATTTGCTCTAATTAATTTTCCCCAAATATTATTTTTTCACTTTGTGACACATTGATTAAAAATCTGGTTGGCATTTCCTTCTTTCTGAAATATCATCGCTCACTAGTAACACTCTGCCAGTCTTAGATTTCTTATTTCGAGTCGTTTTGGTTCCTTTCTTTCAGCAGTTTTGCTTCTGTTGGGAGCAATATTGTAGTGTGCTCCTACAGGATATTTTATAGTATATTAAATAAATTTTACAAAATATTTGTATATTGCTACTTAAGGGTTACTCTATGAAGAATTCGCTGTCTTTTAATTTCAAATTTGCAGGTCAGTGAAGGGGAAGGAAGTGGTGGGGTACTTTTTTTTTTTTTTTTTTTTTTTAAAAGAAGTTATTTTTACAGTGATATGTAAAGACACATTTGCTTTGGTTTTGGTCTATTCCCAGCCTTTGTTGAGAGTCATATGTCAGTTGTGCTTGTCAGGGTTAAGTAGGCTTTTCTCTGATTAGTCTTTAGCACACAAAATACTGGTGAACACCAATACAGAAAATACAGATTGGGCAGTGTCTGAATATCTGCTGATTATTATTTTTTTCTTTTTTTTAATAAACCAGGTGTTAGAACCTCAGAATGTTGATCCTTCTATGGTTCAGATGACCTTTCTAGATGATGTTGTTCACTCTTTGTTGAAAGGTGAAAATATTGGCATCACTTCACGCCGACGGTCTCGTTCCAACCAGAACAGCAACACAGTCCACGTAGATACATTTATCTTTTTACCTAAGTATTTTTGTGTATTGCGAATATTAAAAATACGTGTTTAAAGTCGCTAATTAAAATCGCATTTAAGTCCATTAATCACAAAATTATTTTCAGGGTCATTATACGCGTGCACAAGCAAATAGTCCCAGACCAGCAATGAATTCCCAGACTGCAGCACCAAAACAGAATTCTCACCAGCACCAGCAACAGAGGAATACTCGGCCAAATAAGAGGAAAGGCTCTGATAGCAGCATGCCTGATGAAGAGAAGATGAAAGAAGAAAGATATGATTATATAGGTCGAGGAGGTAAAAGCAGTTATTGGAAAGGGAGGGAGAGCTTCTTAAAATCGTATTAGACTGAAAATGTGATAGACATGTTTTTATCTTTTACAGAAAACCCCAAAAACAAAAATAAACACTTCCTTAGTAAAAGAAGAAAACCTGAAGAGGATGAAAAAAAATTAAATATGAAGAGACTGCGGACAGACAATATCTCAGATTACTCTGAGAGCAGTGACTCAGAAATTTCAAATAAAAGATTAACAGATTCGTCCTCAGAGCAAAATTCGGAAAATGAGTTAAAAAGCAAGAACACTTCAAATATAAATGGAGAGGAAGGAAAATCCCAAACTATTGAGGGAGTAGAACAGACACTAACAGATAGACGGTCTCCATGGGATGAAATACAGGAGGATAAAAAACACGAAGAGACAGAAAGACTGAAGTCCTCCTTCTTAGATCAGCAGGAAAAATCTTCACTCCACGCAGCAGAGCAGCCAACACCTTATGAGCAGAATGCCAAGGATCCACATGTTCAAGAGTGCAATGCAGAAAAACATCATGTTGCGGAATTAAAAAATGAGCAATTTGTACCCAGACCTCCTACTCCAAAATGTGTTGTTGACATTACTAAGGAAAACAACTCTGAACAGGAGAGCCAGGATAATGCTGCAAGTACCTTTGGTTTGCAAACGGTTCAGAAAATAGAATCTCACAGCAGCGATTTAAAACAGCAGTTTGCAAATGCAAATGCAAATTTCCTTGAAGCAAGAAAACAGGAAGCTGATCAAAGTTGGGTTAGCAGTGTTGTTAACAAAACGGATTTGATACAACCTGGGGTTGTAAAAGCGTTATCAGTAAATGAACATTTAAATCCTGAAAAAGAAAAAGTGCAGTATGGCTCATTTATGTCTTCGTTAAATGTAGCTTCTCTAGCAGAAGAGAGTAAACTGCATAAACAAAGTCCAGTCCCCGATTCTGTGAAGTCAAAACCTAGTGCTTCAGTTGATCATCCTAAAACAAAGTCACCTGATGTTAAGCCTAAATTCACCCAATCTTCTGATACTGTGAAGTCTAAGGTTAGTTCCCAAAACAGCCATGCTACTGGATTAACAAGGTCAGCCAATAAAACTGATCATGATTTGCCTAGGTCTAGTTTTCATCCAGTTCCAGCTAGAGTTAGTGCTCTAGAAGCTACTAAAAGTCCTCTTATCATTGACAAGAATGAACATTTCACGGTGTACAGGGACCCCACTCTGATTGGACAAGAAACAGGAACTAATCACATTTCACCTTATTTGCATCAGCATAATTATCCTCTGCATTCCTCATCCCACCGAACCTGTTTAAATCCAAACGCTCATCATCCTGCATTAACTGGTTCATCCCATCTGCTAGCTGGGTCTTCAGCTCAGGCTCCCTTGTCCGCTATTAACACTCACCCCCTTAGTACCGCATCTCACCATTCTGTTCATCACCCTCATCTACTTCCTGCAGTGTTACCCGGAGTGCCTGCTGCCTCCTTGCTGGGTGGCCATCCGCGACTAGAGACTGCTCATGCTAGCAGCTTAAGCCATTTGGCATTAGCACACCAGCAGCAGCAACAGATGTTACAACACCAGTCTCCACATCTTCTTGGACAAGCTCATCCTTCTGCTTCCTATAATCAGCTAGGGCTTTATCCAATTATTTGGCAGTATCCAAACGGAACACATGCTTACTCAGGACTCGGTCTGCCCTCCTCCAAATGGGTCCACCCAGAAACTCCTGTTAACACAGAGGCTTCCTTGAGAAGGGTAAGTTGTGCTTGTTTCTTAATGACGTATTTAGCTGGGACTGGTGTCTCCCAGTAGTGGTTTTCTACGTACAGGCTCAGTAGTTTGTGTTGCACTGAGTGTGCACTGATGGTGGGTTTTTTGAGTAGGCACAGAACTAACAAGGAGTGGAAGTTCAGTAGTAGCCGCTGTCTCACAGCAGACGTGAGTAGGGAGTTCTTCCAGACCCTGATTTCCTAAGTATTTTAAAGTAAGACGAAATGTTTGGTTTTAGTTTATGACCAAGTGAGGTCAACCACCTGGTTTGGGACCTTGAGTCCACTGGCCGAATATTTGCTACCTCAAACTATGAAAACCATTAGGTAAGTTAAATACTAGGAGAGGTAGGACAGTCCTCTTTATAGTGAAATTTCATGTATGCTTGCTAAATAATGGAGAAAGGCTGAGACAGAAGGCATCCTAAATCCAGTGGGAAGTTCTGAAGAGAAATACTCTAGCATTTATAAATCTTTCTTTCACTGTACACCCATTTCTCTTGTCTTTACACCTATCTGTGTACCCTCTCTTGGCATAGCTTTTTCTCCCCTTCTGTTCCTGTTGACACACATCCCTGCCTTCCCATCTGCTTTCTACTTGTCTGTATTCAAGTCAGGGTAATTCCTCTGTCTGTATGCTGCGTATAACCACTGAAATCTCGGAAGAAATGGTTTGTGTTTTTCAGCCTAGCGCCCAGTGTGGCGGCGGTGTTTGGCAGGCAGATGTGGCAATTACAGGAAAAGTTGTCTCGGCTCCTGCAGGCTTGGGATACGGCATGCTCATTGCAGGCACCTTAGAGGAACAGTGTAAGATGAAGCATGTGTAGCGCAGACAGAAACTTTGGAGAACTTTACTGCCAGCTTCAATCAAACCTCCGCTGAGCATGTGCATACTGATTTTGAGAGGCTTACAACTTGGCCTAATTTGGGCAGATTTTCACAGGGACCACAAAAGGCATGTCGCTGACAGTGGTCCTTCTGCCAAATTGTAAGCCTTTGCGTCAAAGCTTGGAGTTTCTGAATGGTTATAGAGATTTTTTTCTTTTTCATCATGGGGAAAGCTATTCTTCCTCAGCCTCATTCTTGAGAAAAGCCAAACCATTGTGGCTAAGTCTTTCCCAAACAGTCAGTTTGAGTTGGCCTTGTAATATGAAGTCAGTTTGATCTAAAATGTGATAGTCAAACGCAGCAGAGAAGAAAAGCCTAAGAGAAAACCATAGGTGGATTTATCTTTTCATGTTGCTGCCTGCTCCACCCCATGCTGAAGTCCATTTTGAAGAACTTACGATAGGCTCTGTTTTCACTTTGGCTGCCTGAAGTATGCAGCCCTGCATACCGAGGCACGTAGCTTTTTAATTATGTTGATATGTGGCAATTGTCTTGTGGTGACTTGTCTTTTGGCTCTTGCACTGGGGGCCTTTTTTAAATACGTCTTAGAAACCCAGAATGGGCGTTTCCAAAGTTGGCTTGCATGGATGCCACAATCACAGAAAGGGGTCTGTGTTTCAGCTGTAACGGCAGCAGCAGCAGCCACCCTTGGCTCAGGGCTGAGCCATGTCTGTGTGCTGAAGGAAGCGTGCCCCCAAGCCCACCTTTTCCTACCGTCCGCAGGTGGCTGTGGCAGCTCCTGTCTTTGGGCTGGGCTGTAGATGGTTGCAGGTGGAGTCACGAAGCTGTTTGGGCAATGCTTGGTGCTCAAGCAGATGTTCCCCAGCTCCTCTAGGGAGAAGGTGGCGAGGCTTTTTTGCATAATACCTTAATACAGCTTACAGGCTATTCGTGGGAACTCAGCACAGCGTGGGAACTCCTGGCCTAGGAAATGTGTGTACTAAAACTGTTAGCGCAAACCCAAGCGGTTGCTTTAAATATTCAAAAGTATAGAAATCAGAACTTCAAAGTTGTAGCACCTGCAAATCTGTTCTCTGCTCTGTGTGTGTGTCATGAGAGCTCTTGGCTCCCCTTCTGCTGCAGCAGTTCTCAACTGGGAGTCACCAAGACTGGGGAGAAGAAAGAGGGATGGACTGGTGAGGAGCAGAGGAGGAGAAGCTGTTCTGGGCAGTGCCAGGAGTTAGGGGTGGAGCAGCACCGAGAGGCTTTGGGGTGTGCATGAGAGCTCCGCTCACTCTTGTCCCGGTCCCTTCTTGGCTTGACCCTCGCACTCAAGCACCTCTTCAACAGGATGCCCTGCCTTTCCGCTCCTCTGCGCGTGTTTCTCGTAAGCAGGTCTCAGAGGGGAGAGGGAAAGGAGAGAGAGAGAGGGAGAGCTGCTCTGGCCCTTTTCTGTAGAGTTGTTACACAAGTTTCAGAGAAGATACGAAAACAGAAAATTAACCAAGTAATCAATGAAAAAACAGTTCCATAAATAAAGACTATCGCAGTGTGTGTGAACGAGAAGGTTGGTATTGCCCACCTTTTGAGTATTTAGGTACGCAGCACAAAATTGTGCACACAGTGCGTTTGCCATGCTGCAAAGTGTGGCAAGTGTTATATGTTTATGGTTTTAATAGTGTGCTGCTGCTGAAATTATGCCAAATAAAAATGCATGGCAAAATGAAGCAGATTAATTAGGATTATCATACTTAATCATTTGGTTGTGGGGAGGAGAGGAACCATCCAGGAATGAGATACTTCTATCCCTTATACTGAGATTTGTTATAAAGCTGGAGATGAAATTGTTTTCCAGAAATACTAAACGTATTTGTCTTTTGAAAGAAACACTTCTTGCAACGCATTGAAGAGCTAATGGTCTGTTTACTAGTAACTGAAGTTAAGTGCTGTCAAACTATCGTTGGTTTGCTAACTTTGATGAGCTTGAGATGCTGTTCTAGAATTAACTATTCATGCTGAATACTTGTAAATTAAATGGTTCTAAGAGTGCTTCTGAAATGTGTAAACTATTTTGTGTGCTGTAAGGCCAGGGGAAATACAGTCAGATGTTCCAGTTGATCAAAAAGTGACTTAAAATGTTAAATTTTATTTACTATGTATGATTTGATGCTGAAATACGTTACTTCACTCTGATGATTGGTAGGACTTGATATGGTAACTCTTGTGGTCCCATGATTATTTTGAAATCTGATTTTATTTTTTTGTTTCGGTTGGTGTTAACAGAATACTCCCAGCCCGTGGTTACACCAGCCCACCCCGGTGACCTCAGCTGACAGCCTTGGTTTACTGAGCCACATTCCTGTGCGACCGTCCAGTGCAGATCCCCTTCGGCCTCTGAAACTGACAACACATTCCAGCCCGCCGTTGTCCAAAAGTATGGTAGAGCATCACAAAGAGTAAGTTTGCTGTTTAACTCTGTGTGAGAGCGTACATTTCTGCAGCTGATGTTGTCTTCTAGCTTCCTTTTAGTTTGTTTGTAAACGTGGGTGCCTGTGATAGAGAAAAGCTTGTCAGTGTGCTGCAAAACAGATGCTGCCCTGTTGACTTGGAATGGTACTTGAGTTCCTGAGTCATCCGAAGACTTTTGAAAATTGTACCTAATATAAAGAAAAGTTTATTTTGTGTTAATAGGTGACTTTGTTCAGAGCATGAGAAGAAAGGTCCTCCGTTTAGCGTGTTGCACTACATTCAGACTAACCTCTGTCTGCTTAACCTTTTTCAAACAGAGAACTGGAGAGGAAGGCATTTATTGAACCTTTACGTTCTGTTACAACTGCACCAGTAAAGACGGAGCTAGAGCAAAGCAGAACGCAGACAGCAAAGGAGAGCCATATGCACAGACACTTTGCAGATCCAATGTTGAACCAGCTGCCAAGGCCACCGCAGGAGTCTGGGGAGCGACTGAGCAAATACAAAGAAGAACACAGACGGATACTCCAAGAAAGTATTGAAGTGGCTCCTTTTACAGCTAAAATAAAGGCACTGGAGGGAGAGAGGGAGAACTATTCCAGAGTAACGTCCTTATCTTCAAGTCCCAAAAGCCATTCAGTAAAATATGACAAAGACGCCGAACGCTCTGTGTCAGAACTGTATAAAATGAAGCATTCGGTTCCACAGAGTTTGCCGCAGAGTAACTATTTCACCACCTTGTCTAACAGTGTAGTAAATGAACCGCCAAGATCGTACCCGTCAAAGGAAGCTTCAAATGCATATGTTGATAAGCAAACTAATTGTCCTTCAACAGCAGCTAGTCCCCAGTCTCTCCCCTCTTACATTTCTTCTCTTTCAAAACCTCCACCTTTAATTAAGCACCAACCAGAGAGCGAAGGCTCTGCGAGCAAGATACCCGAGCAGCTTTCACAGTCAGTGCAGTCTCACTCTGTAAATTCTTTTAGAAGTGACAGCAGGAGCCCTACTCAGTTGTCAGTCTCATCTTCAAATACACTCCGGAGTATGCCTGCCTTGCATAGAGCCCCCGTGTTTCACCCACCTGTGCACCAGAATCTGGAGAAGAAGGAAAGCAGCTATAGCAGCCTTTCACCTCCAACTCTAACCCCCGTTCAACCCGTTAATGCTGGTGGTGGCAAAATACAGGAGTTGCAGAAACCACCAACGTTAGTACCTGAGCCTAAGGAAGCTCAGACTGTTTACAAGGGCACTTCTGAACAGAATTTATCAGAAATATGGAAGTCTAATAATGTCCCAAATAATGAAAAAGTAGATTGGCATGTTGAAAGAATGAGTGGAAAGTCACAGTCCGCTACAGCATCTGTTATTGTACGTCCTCCTTCTAGCACGAAATACGATAGTGTACCAGTAATGCAGCCTGCTTCCAAAGATCGAGTTAGTGAGAGATCTTCAGCTGTGACAAATCAAGCAGATTGCCTGAAAACAGCGGAAGCCAGGGAGACTGGAAGAATCATTCTGCCAAATATGAACTCAGACAGTGCTCGCACACAGTATGAAAAGAAATTTCCAGCTGTCTCGCAAGGCAGCATTCCTTGTGCTGTCACCCCTACCACAACTATGATCTGCAGTACCAAAACGGATGTCACTGCATCAGCAGCAACAACTACCAGCGTGTCAAGCTGGGGTAGTTCAGAAGTGACTTACTCCTTATCGAACACAGTCTTGGCCTGCGCGCCGCTGGAGTGTACTGCCTCGAGAGCAGCAAGTCAGGCGGTGGCGCAGACCCAGGAATGCAAGGTCAGCACTCCAGCTCCGGTTACACCCGCCGCTGGCAAGACAGGCAGCACTGCTCAGCCCAGCTCGGGATTCTCCACCTCCACCGACTTTGTCCATTTGAAAAAGCACAAGGCAGCCTTGGCTGCAGCTCAGTTTAAAAGTAGTAACACCAGTGAGACCGAGTCCAACTCTGTGAAAAATCAGACATTTTCAACCTCTCTCTCCCTAGACAGTGCTATCGTCTGTAATACAATAAACAAAGCGAACTCTGTAGGCAGTGGGCAAACTTCCCAGACGAGTCAGCCAAACTACCACACTAAACTGAAAAAGGCTTGGCTAACAAGACATTCAGAGGAAGATAAAAACACTAATAAAAAAGAGAATTCAGGGAACAGTGTTTCAGAAATTATTAAGCCATGTACTGTCAATTTAATAGCTTCTACATCAAATGATTTGCAAAATAACATAGATAGTAAAATCTTGGCAGATAAGTTTGCGAAGGAAGATAAGCACCCTAGGAGAAAAGCAAAACGAACTTATGAGTCTGGCTCTGAAAGCGGAGACTCTGATGAAAGCGAGAGCAAGTCAGAGCAAAGGACTAAACGGCAGCCCAAGCCAACGTACAAAAAGAAACAAAATGATTTGCAGAAAAAAAAGGGTGATACAGAAGAAGAAGTAAAACCGAATGGTGTTCTTAGCAGGAGTGCCAAAGAAAAAAGCAAGCTGAAGTTACAGAGCGGCAGTAACAGCAGTGAGTATATTAATCTGATTTGGAAGAGACAGACTAATGTAAAGTCTAACAGTGTTAATCCTAGAGGGTTTGTCATGCATGATAGCTGGGAAAAGAGTTAAAAAGTATGCTTGTGTAAATGAGTAGGTCCAGATTTATCTGTCTTGAGGCCATTTGAAATATCCTGGTTTAAGAAATTCAGCATTTTGTATATACGTGTTAACAAACTGGTTCTTGGCCTAAAAATGAGCAGTAGATAAACTGGTTTATGCTGTCCGTCAGAATTCAACAGACTGATGCATATAGTTGTGCCACTTGTATTGAGATACATAGAGAGAGAGATATTTTAAAAGATGTAATGCATTTATTTTTAGAGCACTACTGGAGAGAGAGATTCTCTATGGTTGAACTTGAATTCATCCTTTGATCAGGAAGCCAGAGGCAGTTCCTTGAGAGCCTGATGCCACTCTGTTATGATTTGGTTAATTTAATGAAAGGTTTGAGGGAGAGTCATTTCACACTCCTAACTAGCGTGTGTATTACGTGGTGTTAACATCCCTCTTGTTTAAGGAATAAAGAAATTCAGGGAAATACAAATTTCAATTTAAATGTAATGCTGTAGCATATAGCAGATTGTAACTAGATATATCTGAAAAGAGAAACTGGTCTGCCAACATGAGGGATTTTATTTAAGAACTTACCTTTTATCCCAATTTATTCTTCTCCAAGGACTATTCTTTTGTCTTTGTTCTTGTTGAGTATGAGAAAGTCTACCACTAAATTACTTTTTGCAAGAATTTTTAAGTACAGGTAGTAAGAAAATGAGTACTGCTCCCTGTAATTACATTCTCTGACTTCCACTGCCTAGTGTATAAAGTTACTCTTCTGGTATCTGAGGGTACTTGATGCCTAAGTTGTACTAAGTGCTGGAAGTGTTGCAGTCTGTCTGAGGTATTCTGGCTTGGGTCCAGTGATAGTAGTATTAAATTTTTTTTTCTCCCCAACTAAAGGGAAGATCAAGGAGAACATGCCTGTGAAGTCTTTCTCAGTTTCCCTTCTTAAAGTGAACTGTAAATATATACGTGTAACGTGGTAGGTCTTTATGACCTTTGTATTGTTGCAAAAGATTTTTTTAAGTTTTATTGTAGAAGGATTGCTTACCTAAGTTAAGGGGAGGCAGTTACTTCTTGTTTTGGCTAGTGGTACCTGAGTATGGAAGTGATAGATGATAATACATTATGGAACCGTTTCGTGGAACTTCGGTCAGGAAATGGGTAAGAGTTGGTATTACGTTCTGTTGTGAGTTGCACAGCCTGTCCCCTGCACATTAACAGGCTAGGCCTGTCCTGTGGTAGCAGCTTCTTGTGCTTGCCATCCTCTCTCGAAATTTTAATAGACCTGGGGTCGGTCTGTCCGTTTCTCCTCCTTGACCCATTCAATATATGAGCGTTTCTGATACTCCTGTCAGTTTATCTTGGGGGAGCTTCATTACAATTTCTGAGAGAGCGCTGGTCAGAGATTTTCTTACGAAAAGGACTTGCCACAAAGATTTATACAAAAACACAATCAACCTTGAGGAGCTTCCAGGAAAGCACAGATCCCCATGGGACAGCTGCCTGGGCTCCCTATAGGCAGCTGAAGATAACTGTGCTTCAGGGTTGGGGGCTCAGTGGCAGTTTTGCAACGTGGGTGGTATCTGGATACTGCCAGGCTTGAAAACTGCTTTGTCCCGATGCCGTTTCGGAAAGCCCCGGGAGCCTGTGTGCTAGCCAGAGCACTCGGAGCTCCAGGCTGCAAGGCTCCCTCCTGCAAAGCAAGGCATTTTACAGTCCTGCAAGCATTGGGGGTCTTCCAAGTTCCTGCCCACAGAGCTTGAATTCTAGCAGCTCCCAGATGACTCCCAGGATCTCTGGTTCCAAGGCAGAAAACATTGTTTTGGACTAGCAACCCTGTACTTTGGCCTTTTCTACTCTCAAGTTTTAATCCAGTTACCATCATGCTCCTCGGATGAGTTGGGAGTGCATTTTGTAGGCCATGAACTGAGGCATAGGCAGTCTGTCACTTGCAAAGTTTGCACAAGTCATCTCTGGCAAAATACAGATCTGAACCCAGGTACCAAGTCCAAAGTTAGCACCCTGACCCCTCTATCATTCTACATCAGATCCCTGTTTACAGGACATGAACTTTCAAGAGTAGTGGTAGATGAAATGACAGATATTCCTATCTGTCTGCAGATAAAACTGGTGCCACTTTTAAAAGTTATTAAAATGAAAGCCTGGTTAAATAACAACATGGTACAGTTTCAAAATGCATATGTGAAAATTGCACATAGTACTCAATAGATTTGCTCTTTGTGTTACTGGACGTCGGATCTGCTGACTTTCGTATCGAAAATAGAATTCTACTGCTTAGCCTTGCAAAGCCAACAGACTTGACAGAGAGTAAATGGATTCTGTTCTTCCTTATGCCGGATATTTTACATTAAGTTGAGATGAGTTACATGTCAATAGAGCTGCTCTTCTGTAATCATATCTGTAACCCTCAGCAAAAATAAATTTTGAAGTAGGAGGATTTTTTTTTAAGCTCTGCTTTCATTCATTAAATTGTTGCCTTTTTTTGCATACATCTTCCTCTGAAACAGAATTCAAACCTTTCTTTCTTGGGGTATTGTTATTTCTTTGCTTGTTTTGTGAGAAGGAGATTCTGAAGATGGTTTTAGTGGAATGTTTGGTGAATGATACATCTAATATAAGAGAAAATACAGTGTCCTGTGTATTCCTGGTAGCTCAGCAGGTAGTTAACTGTGCTCCTGCCTGTGTAAGTCTAATTGGTAGCTATGCTTTTTAAACTTCGGTGCTGACAGGCAGACAGATGGAAGTAATAATGAAATACGGTATGCAGGTAACAAATGTACTTTCAGAAATGTTGAACGCTGACTGATCTGACTGGGTTCTGCGAATAAAGGCTGCCAGTACCTCATCTGAAACTCTCCTTGCTTTTGCAGCTGGTATACCTCGCTCAGTGTTAAAAGATTGGCGCAAAGTAAAGAAGCTGAAGCAAACAGGAGAGTCCTTTTTGCAGGATGATTCTTGCTCTGAAATAGGACCAAATTTGCAAAAATGCAGAGAATGTAGGTTAATAAGAAGTAAGAAAGGAGAAGAACCAACTCACTCGCCAGTATTTTGTAGATTTTACTACTTTCGGCGGTAAGTGCAGCTATTTCCTGACAATGTGGAGTTTTAACGTTTAAAAATAACACTGACAAAGGACTTGCATGCTTGAAAGCTTGTCTGATTTTTCTGGCTCAGTCAGTCTGCCTGATAAAAGAAACCGTCTAATTTAGCAGTATTTACATTTGTATTTCTTATTTCTTGTGGATTGACTTCATTGCTGTTTAAAGCTTTATAGCAAAGACATCAGAACAGCTGCCCAGTGTACCTTAGGCAAGCAGAAAATACAGCACATCACCATTACACAGGTGTCTGACATTTGAAGTGGGATTTTCAAAAGGCAAGCTTCAGTTTTTCTGGACAAGTTGTACAACCACAGAGTTGCACTAATTCGTAATTGTTCTTATGCCAGTATATGGTGGGAATGCTGCTCAGGGTTTTCTGGGAGTCTTCTGAGGACAGAGTAGTTGCGACCTCCTTTTTCACAATTAATGGCCAATCAAGGAAAACTCACAAGTCGGGAAGAAAATTTCCCAGGTTGCAGTGTGGCGTATGTGGCGCAGGCAGAAACAGCTATTGAGACAGAACAAAACGGCTTTAATTTGCACGTGGGCTGTGTTGTCAGTATACAGCCAACTTGTTCTGGACAGGAAATTGTTCCCTAGATTGGGTTTAATTTTTTATAACGAAGCTTTAGTTACAAGACCTGTAACTTGGGGCTTGAATTGTAAATGAAGTTTGCACTACTGTTGGAAGTTGTTATTGTAACTGAAAATTCATCATTTCTTCTTGTTCATTAAATACACATCTGAGTATTGGTTTTGGTGCTTAGTTCTGAATTCAGGACTATTTTACTGGCGTTGCTGTAAAATTCCTTAGCTATTACAATAATTGCATATGTATAATGAATTATCCTGTATTATGCAAGATGGAATAATTAATTGTTACTGCTTAAAAATAGACTAAATATAGGCAGGGTTAGTGGAATGGTATCGGGTAGGATAACAGGAAAACCTTCAGTTATTTTAAAGGTCAGAAATTAGCGGATGCAAAAACGTTATCTTGTATTAGTATTTGTTCTGCCTAGAAGGACTTAAATGTAGTGTGCGAACTCCTGTTTTCTGAGTACGAGAGCAGTAGGATAGAAAGAACTATAAAACATGAGTCAGACTGAGTGATTGCTGTCACAGGGACTCCAAAAATTCATGGTGAGGAATAGGTGGAACCAAACTTTGGCCAAAAAAAAAAAAAAAAGAGAGAATTTTCCTGTCTGCAATTTTAAAGCAGTAATAAATGTTACAGAGAGAGAATGATGAATAAACTGAATGCAGAAAGTGCCTAAAAAGCTAGTTTTAGTTTTCATGCTTCCTTACAGTTTGTTTTAAAACCATTTTTGGCAGTAGGAATTTTTTTTTTTAATTAAAAAATACGGCAGGATGCTAAAGAAGGTAAAGAAAACTTATGTGTTGTAAGACATAAGCAGTAGGGTAAATTAGCAAGTAAACTGTAAGTTACAGAATATAATTCCATATGCAGTTAAACTATCTGTTTTCATTTTTAGGCTATCTTTTAGTAAGAACGGAGTGGTTAGGATAGATGGCTTCTCCTCTCCTGATCAATATGATGATGAAGCACTGAGTTTGTGGACACATGAAAACTATGAAGATGATGAACTGGACCTAGAAACTTCTAAATACATTCTAGATATCATAGGCGATAAATTTTGTCAGTTAGTAACATCTGAGAAAACAGCCATGTCCTGGGTGAAAAAAGACGGTAAGGAAATCTCAAATGCTCTCAAGTGTTCTGCAGTTTTACTCAAGTGTTTGTGCTCACTGTGACCCATTGCTTCTTTTCCAAGTAGCTCACTTCACCAGACTGTCATGTTGGATTTTCCTAGGCTATTTTGTAAGAGGGTATGTCGGGAAGGGGCAGGGACCTTCCTCAGTAAGCCAGACCGTTCCCCCTCCCTGCGCTTGTGGTTGTGCTGGGCCAGGGCCAGGCTGCTGTTGGGGTTGGAGCAGCCTTGGTTCCCAGCTTGGCCTCCAGCTCTCTGGCCAGAGCGGCCAGCTCCAATCCAAAGCCCACAGCGAGCCAGGTACTGACTCCTGCCAACAGACATTGTGTGTCTGATGTGCCTCCTTCTCAAAACAAAGGAGAATAATGTGACAGCATGGGCCCCGCAGAGCATGTGCTAATGCTGTCGCTGTCTCCCCACCAAAGCCACAGTTAGTCCATCGTTCTGGCCCACAGCAGGTGGGCACAGGCTTTAAACAGGCTGGTGGCTCTGCTAATTCCAGGCAATACGAGGAGGAGGTGGGGCAGAAAGCAGAAGTACTAGCCAGGTCTCCAGGACAGGCACCTCCCTCCCCTCCTGCCAACTTTAACTCATCCAACTCAACAGTTTGGCTGCCCTTGAGATTAAACATGTCCCACAGGCAGTCAGGTGAAGAACCCAGCTCTCTTCATTGCATGGGGTTAAAAGTATATGTTAAAGAAGTTCCTCTTCATACTTGCAACCCAGTCATGTTGAGCAGGAATATTCTTTCGGTATTACTTCAGTCTGTGTTTTTTGGATGCTTTAATTTCTTTATAGTATATTGATACTAACATTGATGGGGATGCTGTGTAATGCAACTAAGGGGGGTAGATGTTGATGGTCTGTTTCTGAAGGATCACTTTCTTCCCCCCACATCCAGTTGTGTCTGAGGGGGAAATTAGGAGTGCTTCATCTATAAAGACCGTTCATTCTGTGCTTTGCATTTAAATTTCAGTCCTTTTATTCTGCTTATTTTGTATTTCAGCCAAAATTGCGTGGAAGAGAGCAGTGAGAGGAGTCCGTGAGATGTGTGATGCATGTGAAGCCACATTATTTAACATTCATTGGGTCTGCCAAAAATGTGGATTTGTGGTCTGCCTAGATTGTTACAAGGCAAAGGAAAGAAAAAGTTCTAGAGGTCAGTTCTTCATGAACTAGAGTATTGTATATGCTGTTTATTCTCATTTGTTGTAGAGCTGCTGGTCCACTAGTGTAACTGCCTTTCTGTAAAGTATTAAATTACTGCTGTGTATTTTGGTTTCTCTGAGATCTTTTTTGCCTCCTTTTTTGTCAGTAGATGTAGAATCAGTCATTCAGAAAGCAACTGCTGTGGGTGCTATTTTAGGTCTTTGTCCACTTTTCAGTCTTTTTGTGTGGATTGTCTTGGATGCTTGTGCCTTGCCCCTCAAGGTTAAATCTTGCTCTTCAGCTGTGAGGCTGGCACTCCATTACACCTCCCTGCTTTATGGTAACTCATTGCTGTTAAGACTTGCCTTGATTTGAGTGCTTTCTGGAGCCCTCCCTTCAGAAGTACGTGGTTTGTCATGTTGACTTACAGCCTACTGTTTTATTATTAAAAAAAAAAGTGAAATGGAGAAAAATACTTCACATAGTATTTAAAATGAGTGTTAACGGAGGTTTCATAATCCAGCAGCCTACACACATACTCTTGTTTAATTCCTGTGCTTTAATGGAAATGTCTATTTTAGTCTGTAGTGAAGTATAACAGGACTGACTTGCAAACCTGTGATTTCTGAGTGACCCAGCCTGGTTGCAGTTGAAAGGAGGAATGGCTTGGAAGATAGATCGGGTCATTCAGCCCTCAGCTGTGACATTGGTGCTCAGGCTGCTTGTTGGGAAGGGCTGCCTTCCCCTGGGTGGCAGGCATTGTGCCCTGGCACAGTCCTGCAGTCAAACACTGTGCCAGGAACTGATTCAAGTATGAAGCTGTTTTGAAAAGCATTTCCATGTTTGTCATAGCAGCATAATGTCACAGATGTGAAATGTTAGTAAAATAAAGTTTAACTGTTAGATGGCAAATCTTTAATAAATGGACAGACTCATCCACTTTGTCCATGGCTTGCAGTGAGAGCCTCCTACACTGCAGTTAGAGAATGTTCCCAGAGACTTCCATCAAAGCCCGAAGTTTCTAGGGAACTAACGTCAGTGTTTTCCAACACCAGTAACAGTCATTAATGCTTTAATACTGGAGGCTGCTTCAGCAGCTCTTAACTGGCTGAAGTCTGTGTGTGTGCATGTGTGTGCATCCATCTGACGTGGCTTGGGATATACGCCGAACATTATTTACCCTAGTGGGAACATGCAGTCAGAGGCTTTTTATAGTGTGTGTGTGTTAACCAGCCAGGAAAATTTTAGTAAAACATCTTCAAAGCTTAAAAAAGCAGTGTACAGAAGCAGGCTTCTTTTCAGTCTTCTAACAGGGAAGACTTTCTCCTTACTGTTCATCACATTACACGCAAAAGCAGAAGTACGATAGCTTCCCTCTCTGCAGCTTTATTTCTAACGATGCTGTAGGATTTGTGTGGACTATACCTCTCCTTTGGCCCTCTCTTACAAAGTTCAGAACCACCCACCCATCTCTATATAATAGCACTTTATATTACACCATTCTTCCTGGAACTGGTAGTTGTTTTTACAGTTGCTAAATGTAACGGAGAATACGCTGGTTTCCCCCTGCTTCAGCAGGAATGTTAGAGGTTTAAATATTCCACATTCAGGTATTTATCAATTACTTCTCTCATTACTACGTGAATGAATGTGCATCTGTTGTTACCTTCAGACAGTTCATGGCACCATCAAGTGGAATGCCATGTTATGGCATTTCAGTGATAAAATACTTCAGGTAGATATATGCTGTTCTGTTTTTTGGTTTGATTCATGTTCGTGTCCAGTTATATATTTTGATGTTTTAGGTGTTACAAAAACTACAAAATAGCTAACAAATCTAATATTTATCTGAAAGGAACATTTGGTACGTTGTGTATCTATTACAGTGCAAGAAAATAACGCTTTAAATGTGCTAAATGCTTCCTTTAGTGTACTCTCCTTAGTTTACATTGCTAGAGCTGAGCAAACTAGTAGAAAGATTTGAAGGGTCTCTTACAACTAGCAATTCAGTGGATGGGATACGAGACTGGGGGTTGAGAGAGAAATTGCGTTCGTATTTCTGCCCCAAAATCACATAGCAGATTGGTGACCTGTTGCTTGGCCAGGCATTTTTCGCTCTCGTCCTTCCTCTGTCTTGTCTTTACACTGCATGTTTTTCTGGCAGGGACATTCTTCCTGAAACTTTACAGAAAGCCTCTTTCTCCTACCAGTTAGGTCCTCTCTTCTGCCACAAATGATTTTCAACCAGTACATACAGACTTGTGGTTTCATGGTTGCTTTAATCTGACATAAATCCATCATGCAACTTCCCTCTCCTTTGTGCCACCAGTAGCATCGGTGCAGCTGCATGGTAGGCCGAATCAGAGAACTGATTCAGTTAAAAATTCATCTTTTTGGCTTGTTTGGCCCTCTCTGGTTGAAGACAGCCACTTTCAGTTAGAGCGTAGATTGTGTCAAATTCAATTGGTCATACAACCACAGCCTAATTATGTGTCTCTTCCATGTTAGAATTCATCAAGGGGGTGTCACTGCCTCAATTGCAACTGTACAGGATTTTGGCTTATGCTAAATTGACAACTCTCTAAATGTAATAAAGGCAATGTACTTCAAAACTTTGAGGTTATTGGCAAGGGTTTGTGTTACAGATGCCGCTATTTCAGATTTCAGTGTTGGTAAAACTCTTTATTCTTTTCCTTATTGTGAAAAGTAGCTCTTGTAATGCAAAGCTTTGTCGCACAGGATACCAGGACAGAAGACTTGCAGTATGTGTAGAAAACCATTTCGAACTAAAACAAATCTGGAAAGTGTTAGTTAGCTCTCTCTGTGTACCACTGTAAGTGAAGTAAAACAATTGGCAATGTTATTTTGCAGATAAGGAGTTATATGCCTGGATGAAGTGTGTGAAGGGACAGCCTCATGATCACAAACACCTGATGCCAACACAGATTATTCCAGGCTCTGGTAAGACCTGCGAACAAGCAGGATGTGTTTTTTCTCAGGTCTTTCTGTGAAGAGAGGCCAGAGTTGTTTCTTGAAACTTCTCATTTTCCATTTGAAAACCTGCAAATCGTGTCAAATCATCGCAGGAAGGCAGTGAAGTGATTCTGGGCAGTTAACAGCAAGGGGCACAGATGATGAGGAGAGAAAGAGGAGTATGCTGACAGATGTCTGAAGGGGTTTCAGGGACAGACAGTGAAGAAATTCAGGGTGTTTTTTGTGACTGTTTTGTACCTTTTCAGAGCAGAACAAAACAGCCAGAATGTACTTAATAAATCTGACCTTAGCTGTTAAAAGAAAAATTGTAGAATAGTACTGCCAAGGAGCGTTATGTGGCAACAGATTTTTGGGGATTTGTTTTTCAGTGTTTTCTGTCGTGTGTTGTTCCATGCGCACCCCACTGCCCTGCCAAAAAAAAAAAAAAAAAAATTCCTGTATGGTTTTGGTTGGACATCTGACTGAGCATCTTAAAGCAAAATGCAGTAAAGGAGCTTGTGATAAATGAAAAACTAAACAGTAATCCTAAACCCAGCGAAATTCAGAATTTTTCTTATAACCAAACAAGTTTCTTAAAGAAGTGGGGTTAGGCGTGGTGGTTGTTGCTAGCATGACTTTACTTGTGATCTCTGGCAGCATTGACGCAGAGCAGAAAACTCAAATGTGCCTTTAAACTTGTTAAGCAAATTCCCAAGATATTTTAAGCTGGAAATACAGATCCAGTCGTTATTTTATGGGTTGTTGCATGTTAGTTCAGGTAGAAATAAAGGTTGGTTAGATCCCATAATAAATTCAAATTGTGACATTCCCCAGAACAGGTTCCAGACTGAAACTGGTTTTAATTCTAAATTGTGAAGTGAACCACTCATCTGGAAATGGCATAGTGAAGACTACCTACATAACCTCAGTTTTGTTCTTCTGTGCGTACACATTACCAAACAGCCTTAAATTACATGATCACATACTAATTTTTTTGTCAAGACGTGGCTCACTTCAGTCTGTAGTTTGTTGGTTTTATTAAATGAAGCAGTGATGCACCAGTTGAACAATGAGGAGTAAATAATGAATGACTGGCTTGCTTGTTGTGTGCCATGCAATGGGAATGCAGAGTAAAGGTTAGATTATTCAGAAGAATAGTATGCAATTATTTAATTAAAGACCGTATCTCTTTCTGCACGAGCTTTAAGGTAAACTGGACGGTCATTTTATAGTATTTTTGAGTGTAAATTTAGCTTTTTTAATAGTTAAATTTTAAAAAGGCTTGGAGATAGCATTTTAGCATCATAGTGTGTATATAGTAAAGAGGGTCCCAAAATGATTGAGAGCTGCTGATGGTTTTCTTCTGAATTGTCTTCTAGTATTGACAGATCTTCTAGATGCTATGCACAATATTAGAGAAAAATTTGAAATTAAATCCCATTGTCAGTGTACCAGCAAGCAGAGCACGCAAGCTGGCAAGCTCCCCGCAATGAACGGTGTGTCTCAGGTGAGTCTAAAATGGGAGTATGCATTGCAGTTTGTTCAGATGTTCGGATTTTTATATTTGAATAGTACCAGTTGCATTTTAATTTGCATATATGATGGTTAAATGCTAGCCTTGTCTTTGAAATACATTAAAGCAAAGTTATAGACTTAAAAATAAATTTGTTTTTTACAGGTTTTGCAGAATGTCCTTAACCACAGTAATAAAATTTCTCTGTGCATGCCTGAGTCTCAACAGCAGAATACTCCTCAAAAGTCCGAGACAAATGGTAATACAAGTCCAAGGAGTGATGTAAGCACAGACAGCAAGTTAACACCGCCTGAATCCCAGTCACCGCTGCATTGGTTAGCTGATCTTGCAGAGCAGAAAGCCAGAGAAGAAAAGAAAGGTATACGTTTGAAATTGTCGTATTGTGTCCGTGGCTTTGGGGGCACCAGTGATACGTAATGGAATTAATGAGGAAAAATTCACACGGTTTTCTCTTCAACAAAGAGAAGTGATGATGTTCTTTTCCCCCTTAATTTTAATCTTGAAACTGCAGTGCCTTCTCCTGGTGGCATCAGAATCTGTTACCGGAAGAGCCACTAGTGGAAGGCATGTGCAATGTGGCAGTATTTCCAGCTACAGCNCCACTATGAGATGCAGGATGCTGGTGCTGTTCCTATGTCTGCGTCGTGATACAACAGCGTAAACTTCCAATGATTGTTGTTGTTTTAGAGAACAAAGAATGTCCTTCTGGAAAACACTCAAAGGAAGAGAAAGACCAGGATAATGTGGAGTCCCAAAACTGTAAAAGCTCCCCTCCTGCATCCCAGAACAACGAGCAGGGCTCAACCTTACGAGATTTATTAACTACAACAGCAGGCAAACTGCGTCTAGGTTCTACAGATGCTGGTATTGCTTTTGCTCCAGTTTACTCTACAGGAACAGCA
>WAAD01037736.1:1558-12348 GCA_013389945.1 Fregata magnificens
AGTCTCCGGGAAAATTATGATGCGAACCTTCCTGGAAAACATTTCCAGACATAGAAAGAATAAGAGGGCAGTTCCAAGTAGACATCATGGATTTACCGAGGACAAATTATGCCTGACCAAGCTGTTTGCCTTATGTGATGAGACGGCGGGCTCTGTGGACACGGAGATAGCAGTGGACGTTGAATAATGTTAGTAAAACGAGGTTTCTGACACAGTCTCCCATAGCATCCTTGTAGCCAAATTCCACAGACATGGTCTGAATGAGTGGATGATAAGGATGACATTCTGGTGGACAGCAAGCTGAACACGCTAAGCAGGCTTCTCAGTACAAGAAGGATATTGAATACTGGACTGAGTCCAGTGGAGGGCCGTTGTGATGGTGTAGGGGCTGCAGCATATGATGTATGAGAAAAATTTAAGTGACCTTTGATAGTTCAGCCTTAAGTGAAGGCTAAAGGGAGATCTTATTGCTGTCTGCAACTACCTAATGGGAAGGTAGAAAGAGGATAGAGCCATACTCTTCTTGAAGGTACAGTCAGAGGACAAGAGGCAATAGACACAGAATATTCCATTTGCATAAAGAGTTTTTTGTTTGTTTGTTTGTTTTAACCATGAGGGTCGTCAACTATTGGAGTGAAAGTATTTCCATCTTTGTGGATACTAAAACCAGACTGGCATAGTTTCTGAGCAACCTGCTCTAACCAGGCCTGCTTTGAGCAAGGGATTGCGCTAGGCAACTTCCAGATATTTTCCTTTCAACCTGTAAGTTTCCATGATTCTGTGGCATTACACTAGGTAGCCACACACTAACCACAGAGACAGAGAAAAGATCCAAGAGAATTCCGTGCTTCAGAAGAAAGACAGTATGATTACTCCAGGAGGTAGTCTTGAGAATAGCATGCTTGGATTCCCATGTAATTTTGACCAATAATCTGCACACTCAGCAAGGCGTTAAGAAGATATTTGCATTGAACAGAAACAAAAACCTACTGTGACATTAGAAATACTAAGTATACCATCAGGCTGAAGACCAGAGGCAGTTTATCATTCATATGAGATGTCCTTAATGCCAAAGATCATATCAATAGTCAAAAATAATGCTTATGAAAATTGGAGCAAGATTTAGTTCTGTCCTATCTAGTCAAGGAAGCTGTCATAGCTGGCTAATATCACAAGTTTCTTTTAATTGACAAACAAGGAAATTTTTGTGTCTATTATGCCTTTTAGACATTTAGAGAAGTGGGAAGGAGGCATAAATGATACAACCCGAGAAATGCTATTCCAGATCTTGCATACACGGTATTATGTATGTGCTGATGGAGAGATGCACACAAATTTAAAACCCTGCTACTTACATAATGCTAAATGTCTCAGCTAATAGTTTAGATCACACAGTTGAGAGCTGCAGAAATGTCAGTCTTCTCACAAGTCCATTCTTACATGAATAACCATACATTTTCATCCACAGATGAGCAGTGGGAGCTGCCAGTAAAGCATGCACCTTCAGTTCAAACTTAACTCAAGTATACCTTGAGGATAGACATACCAAGAATAACCCAAAGAACTTTACTAAGTTGCCCAAGTCAATCTCAACTTAAGAAATAAACATTTATTGTTAAGCACGAGACACAAAACACCTAGCCCTTTTAACTGTTTTATATTTCAAGCCATAACATAGGATTTCTGGTATTGAAATACGCTCACTGGACTCCACCTAGTGGTCACATAACTTTCAGCTTTCTGAAGTTGAAGTGATTATTCTGGGCTCTTAAATAACTGGTAAAATAACTACAACAGAAATTTATTATTATTAGAGAGCTACAGAACAAGTTAATAATTATAGGATATTATTTACAGAAACACTAATAAAACCATGCCAGAATAAATAATGGTCAACAGGACAGCAGGCTGAGGGCAGGGGGGAAGTTAAAACCCAGTTTTTGAGCAACCATACTGTGTTCAGCAAAGAGTAGCAGGAACTTCAGGGTTCCTACATCCTTTTATACTTTTAATCCCTCTATGGAGGTTATTCAGATTCAGGTCTTTGTCCTTCCCTTTGTTTCTAGTTCAGTCAGGAACAAGTTCCAACTTCCCCTCCAGGAGACCATTAGCTGCCAGAATATTATGCTGGAAGTATTGTCCCCTGAACTTTACCAGCAAGACTGTATACAGCAGGATTTTGTTTCTTCCCCTATTAGAAACCTCATATTTCATGTGAGGAAAAACTTACTGGATCATGCTGTACGCTCTGGCTGGGAAGAAATTAACATGTAACATTATTGGTCCATCTAAGGCCGTTACAATACCAGGCAAATAACTCTAAGGTGATAACAAGCCTGGCAAGCAAGAATCCCAAGACAATTTCTAAAGGAAACTAGAATAGCATGCTTCAAATAACTATGACGTGTGTCATCTCTCCATTAACCTGAATGTTCTTTTTAAACTCACTGACAATTGAGGTCCAACGTGAACTTAAAATCCCTCTTGGACTAGCAAACAGTAAGAGTGAAGCCTCCTTGAACATTCTTAAAGGCAAACAGACTACTATGATTTTCAGCTAAACCACCTACTAAATCAGATGACATTATGCTACACAGGTATTAATGCCAGTGCAAGTAGGTGCAAACATGCCTGGCAGAAAGAGGTCTGAAATACCATTTGTCATCGTCACCATACTGGGGCAAGTGAGGAATGGGCTAGATGAGGTGACTTTCAGTCTTACTTTCAGAAAGCTTCAGTTCTGTATTATTCTATTGCCTGGCTGCAGTCACTTAAAACCATGCATACAAACATGCCTAGAAAGGCATCAAGTGAAGTGCAAGCAGATTCTCTGCCAGTATCAGCACCCTGGCAAAGAAAAGTACTTCTTCTGAAACAAAAGGATATAAAGACCGTTATGCAACATTAAAGAACAAAGAGCACAAAATAGCACTGGCAATGCCATCAAACTGGAAGATAAATTACTACCTTCCCATCACCTTAAAACCAAAGCCTCTTTTCTATATGTTAATATCCACAACGCTAGCTAGCATTTCCATTTGAGTTTTGATTTCTTCACAAACCTGTTAAAATGAGACCGAGAGCTATCTTACTAGCCTTTGCCTCTCCCACTGAAAACACCCAGCTCCTTCTGTGGAGCTTCTATTTTTCTTATTCATGCATGTTTCAGTACTCCCTTCAGCATATGAAGGGCAGCTGTGCCTTGGGTAACCAATAAGGTAGCAAGCTCATATCTCAATGTCAAAATACAAGCATCCAAAGGCAGTGGAGGCTCTGGACTTGCAGGCTGAAATGAAATTAAATGTCTACAAACTCATGTACATTGAATTCCAGGCTCCTGAAATCAACTGCATTTCACTTACGATAACAGAAAAATTGCAGTGTATTACACCCTGCACTGATGTAAACAGATATTTAAATGCTTTCTCTACTTAAAATTATGCAAGCGTTATCCATTCTGAGTATAATGTGTAGTCAGTCTTTGTTGGGGGATTTATTTTGTAGTAGTAAAAACATAAACCCCCCGTCTTATCTGAATTCACCAAATAACTCCTTCCCATCCACAGAGTACCTGGTAGCACTAAAAGCAGTTTAGTCTGTGCCTCACATTTCCAAACCTAGATCAGTATCTGTCAACATGCTAACACTTTTTAAGTCAATAGCTACATCTGAGTATCAAAAAGCACCCAGAAGTACACAAAGCAGCAGCTAAGGATTATTTATTTACAATGATGGATCTATGTTACAGACCTCCCTGTATTCTAGCAGCTCTGGATCAGCATTAGTCCTTCTCAGCTTTGCTGTGACTAAACATAAATCTTTACCTTTTTTTTTTTTGTTGGGGGTGGAGTTGTTTTTCTTGTTTTGTTTGGGTTTGGGGAAGGGTTGTGTTTTAAAGCATATTTGGGTTGCTTAGTTAATTTTATGTGAGGTCACTTGATATTCCCACTGCATGAACAGCTATGTTTCTTACTAGAGGAAACTTCAAAAGGGACTATTTGATTTCAACTTGTAGGGACTGTAACATTGTTTATGCACAAACTCATTCATCACTGAAAATTTCAAACAAGTTTAGAAGAGTGAGGTATCATTTTGAAAAGTGAATGGTTTTGTTGATTTAGTGTCCCATATTTTTTAATTTCTAGCATTCTTTCCTAGAATCATCACTAGAAGAAAATTTTCAAGAGTAGTACAAAAGCAGTTAGGAGAAAAAAAGCCAGTCTAAACCATGTTTCCTTGATTTGCTCAGAATTATAAAGTTCACATTTCTTCCAGAACTACCAGCATTGGCAATATTGTACATAACAAGGTCTACTTTACATTTAGCCTTTGCACAGGAATCTTGTGAATCAGATTTTTCAGACAACGTTCAGCCTCAACTGACTTATTTCTTCCTCCTCATTGTCTCAAGATAGAAAAATGATCCAGAACTTTCATGTTCTTTTTTGACACAAGAATTCCAGGGACTGAATAACAAATTTCCTTCTTAAACTACCTGACATCCTTTCCTTCACCTGGTGAGCAGAAAGAAATTCTAGCTGGTCCTCTAATGGGAATGGGCCTTTTTATTCAGAGAGGGCCCCAACCCAAAGCTTGGCCTGAGCCCAGAGGCTTAAAACTAGAATTCCAGATAAGGCCTTGACTTACACTGACACCAACAAGTAACTCCAGTCTGAATCAGCCTGCAATCTGCTTGCTTCCTCAGCACACAGAGCTAAGATTACTTTGTTCTTAAAAAGCAAACTAACACCTTACAGAACAAGTACACAGAAGAGTCCAGTTCTAGGTTCCCCAGCACGAGAGTGCCATGGACATACTGGACAGAGTCCAGCAATAGGCCACAAAGATGATGAAGGGTCTGGAGCATCCCTCATATGAGGGGAGGCTGAGAGAGCTCAGACTGTTCAACCTGGAGAAGAGAAGGCTCAGGGGGATCTCATCAGTGTGTATAAATACCTGAGAGGAGAGTGCAAAGAGGACACAGCCAGGCTCTTCTCAGTGGTGCCCAGTGACAGGACCAGAGGCAATGGGCACAACCTGAAACACAGGAGGTTCCCTCTGAACATCAGGAAACACTTTGTCACTGTGAGGGTCACCGAGCACTGGCACAGGTTACCCAGGGAGGTTGTGGAGTCTCCATCCTTGCAGATATTCAAAAGCCATCTGGACATTGGGTAGATTGAGCTGATCCTTGGGCAGTCGGCTCTAGGTGGCCCAGCTTGAGGAGAGGGTTGGACCAAATGACCTCTAGAAGTCCCTTCCAGCCTCAGCCAGCCTGTGATTGTGTGAGAGAACCACAGCACCCCTTTGCGCCACATGTCTTGGAAAGATCTTTCCTGCTGCTTTTTTTTTTTTTATTCTGGATATTCACCAGTAGCCCCAAGGCAACACCACTACCTCAAATAGAGCGCTACTCACAGAATGGAGTGGTTACTTTCACCAGTCTGAGGTGCCGGATCCAGACAGTTTTCAACAAAGGCTCTTGACTACTTCTTTCTCATTTTTCCCTCACTTGAACTGCCTGAGTCTCCAAACCAGGCAGCAATCTCTGGACACAGCAGGAGAACGCAGAAGACAGTATCTGGATTCCCCATTCTTCCTCTCATATCTGATTCACTGGGCACAGATGAGGAGATGAAAAACTGTTCTAACAGATGCAGTAATTCATCCTTATGTCAACAAAGAATCCCACCCCCCACCGCTGCAGTCAGATTAAGATTTTTATTGTCTTAATGTTTCTGCAGCAAGGCTGCTATTCCTCTCAACCAGTCACAATAGGAGTGCAGTAGAAGGCAACCTCAGCTACAGATGTTGGATTTCTCTGACCAAAGCTTTGTACTCCAGAACAGCTTTCTTCACAAAACCCCCTTCAGAGCTTCTGCTCAACTTTCTGAAGACCTTTAGACATCTAGCAGACTTTTTTTTTCCAAAGCAGAGCCCATTGTACCAATGAAATTCTGGCCCTTGCTTAGTACAAGAAACCTTGTCCATAATGTTAACCTGGTTGATTTTTAAGGCCTCTAAGAGTGTTGATTTATTGGGGTTTTAATATTACAGGAAGCCTCTACTTTGTGATAATACATGCTCACTTTCATTCTCGCAAAAAGAACTTTAAGGACCCTTACAGAAAAATTAAAGGGAAAAAAAAAATCCCATAGCTTTGTCATGATGCGATACCTACCACTATTTCACAGATTATTAAATTTAAGATACTAAGTACATTGGTGCCTCTGGACTAAGACAGAAGGTAAGCCTTCCTTCACAAACCTATCTATCCTCTAAATTAAGGTCTAAAAAAAGTTACATGGTCAGAATTATTGGAGTATCTTCTCATCTTTAGATATAAGTTATTTCAAAAATATTTCAATGAGAAAGCCATTGTGTAATACATGGACTACTTGTGCAACTTCAGGCCTTTTCTGTCTTGCATAATTAATGCTTTTCATGGACACAGACAACCTAAGGGGGGCAAGGGAGAATGAATTTGTCTTTACCCTCTTCCAAATGAAGAAGTTTTCCCTCCAGTATCTAAGTGAAGTACTTGAGATCATTCAACCTCAAAATCAAAAATAAACACCAGCTAAGGAAGGAAGTTTTATGTCATTTTTAATATATAGTATTTTTTAAGATCACTGCACTAAGTAAGTTCTTCAAACGCCATCAGAAATTTCATGTCTGAATAAGAGCTTCCTGGACACCAGCACTGAAGATGTTACACCTTTTCTTTATCTCCATAAAGAGCCACTGGCGCCAAATCACCTCTAACAGTTACAGAAGTTCTTAAACAAAAGCAATACAGGCAATACATTTCTCAGAAGGACACAATCAAGTTTCCTGCTATCTGGAAAACTGAACTCCCCTTATTTGCTTCAATGACTTACCAGTAATTTTTCCTTACTATTTTCAAAGCAAACATGCATGAATTTAGCAGAATCTTAAAGCTACCTCAAAAATACAAATATCTGGCTAAACTGCCAAATTCACAATCTGTTGAGCTTGCATATACATGCATATATCTGATGGTTATCTAATCTCAGGCACACACTACTCACACACAAGTGACCGCTCAGTCCAATAACCATATATGCTTAAAAATAACTTGAACATCTACACCTATGCAATAGAAAAAACAGTTGACATTAAAGGTCTAGTTTTCAAAAGGAGTAGTTACAGACCCTTTTGAAACATTTGCGTAGAAGCACAATGCAGCATAACCAAATTACTTTAAGTGGGATATATGGTTTTAAGTTTATTGCACAAGACCTCTAATAAAGGGAAAAAATAATTATGGAGTTGTGACATTCCCAAGTTTAAATTCAGGTGTAATGAGTTCTACTTCCACTGAGACATAAATATGTGATCCTGATTGAGTATTAAAGGCCATGAGTAGGAGGAAGAGAGGAAAGAGAAGGTATGCTGTGGTATTCAGTGCTTCATGAGAGCTGTTGCCACCACAGACAGAAAACCCAATCCAGCATCACCCTACGTCTGACATTGGCTGTATTAGAAACCACTATTTTTAAAGCATTTACTCTTCTATTTTAAACATAATTATCCTTATCTAGTGGGATAGAAAGTTCCAGAAAATAATGAAGAAATAAGGTGCAGCTTACAAGAATGATCTGATGTTGTTGAATGGTTAAATGTATTTTTGTTCACATAGAAATTCAGCTGTGCTCTATTTTTCCCCTCACATTTCCTTTCTGAACAAGAAGCTTACTGATATTTAAAATTCAAATAAGTTTAATGGTATTTATCAATAGAAACTTTAGTACTATAGTCTCTGAATCTTCACAACCACAGAAATGTCTATCATATCCAGTAAGTCTTCTTAGCAGTGTCAGACTTGCCAGAAATAACAGTTTTCTTACTATTCTTTACTTACTTTTGGTTTGTATCCAATCAAAAAGGGGTTTACATGCACTTTGCTGAAATAAAATTAGCACCTTTATCAAAAAGATCTTATTCCCTGCCAAATTTTATTTCTTTTAGGAAAGGTAAGTGGTACGTACCATAACTAAAATAACTTCTTCAGGGTTGAGTATCTGGTTTTTCCCCCCAAGTAAAGAGAAAGTTCAACAGTTCAGAGACTGACTGAATAAGCAATACCGTTCGCAAAGAGTTCCTCCAAGATGAGATGTGTTAGGACGATGTTCACTGTCAGCAATGATTTTTCCTTTAAAATCTTGAATGTCAGTTCTCATGTCCCTGCTTTCATTCATCCATTCATAACAATTTGCTTCTTCCAAATTCCTTATGTATACAATTTCACATTCCTTAACAGAAAGCTCAAGCCTCATCCATGTTTCCAGCTTTTCTGTACCCATCAGCTCTAAAAGATCCCAGTCCTCACTCATCCCTTCAGTATTACATATCACTTTTTAATTCCCACTTTCCTAAAGCAAGCCATCAACTATCTCTTTCTACACAAACACTGCAACTGAAATCTCGCAGTTAATGAGGTTCCAAATACTCCATTCAGCATATACAGAGAGGCCGCTTTGCAGAAAAGCACACAAGCCCTCTGTGCACAGGGCGTACGAAAGGATACGTGAATCAGAAAGGAAAATACCAAGCCAAAATGAATACTATGTAATCCTCCCAGTAACTGTATTCTTGGAAAAACACTATGTTAAAAACATTTTAATAATATAGCATTGAGTGCACCTATCCATCTTCTTTACGGAGTTGAGATTCACAGAAAGCAGAGATCAGGATTGGAAAGACAAAGTTGGCATCATGTTAAAAATCAAGAATAAGTCGTCTTTAGAAAAAAGGAAGAACATCAGCGACTTTGAGATCAAAGACTCATTAGGAGACCCAAGCATTGTCTTTGTGATATACTGATTTTCCTCCACATCTGCAAAGCTGAATTTCTGCAAGAGTTTTAGAACTCAGGAGCTCTACCAGGTACATGAAGTTAACATATAAAGCCCAAAACTATACTAAGATATGACGATTTCAGCCTTCAAATACTCAAACCTATTTTATAGGTTCAAATCAAAAAGCAGAAGTGCACAGTACAATCTGGGAATCACCGAGATTTCATCTTGTTTTCCCATGTCTCCAATTTCTTCTGTACGATGCTAATTTCGACATAGGGGAAACAACTTTTGCTGCATTATTTGGTATATTTAAACATTTTCATTATCTGCATACTTGATAAGGGCATTTTAATGACAGCCAGGCAAAAGCAGACCAACTCTGGTATGCCAAACATTCTCTTAATTGCTTATTAACTTTAAGTGTCAGTTTAATTTAATATAGGGTAGAACGCATTGTTTTGTCACTGAGATAATTTATCATTAACATATCATTGAATAAGACACCACATATCCCTCCAGCAGTGCTACTGATCTGTATGCAACGTGCTTTGGGTAGCTCATCACCACTTAAAGAGACCGCTTCCAATAATGTGTAATACTAAAATTGCATTGAAAACTGCTCTTGATAAGACTGCTGGTTTAAGAGACAGACTTGTCATCCCCATAGTCTTCCTCCCCAGACATAAATGTATTTGAGTGGCCAGAGGCATCACACTAAGTCATGTGGCTAGTCTGAAGTCAAAACAATATCAACAACGCACAGGACCATATTCAGCAAGGATGCTACTGTCATGCAGAAAATAGCAGAAACTGAACCCAAATAATCAAGACATATATATTATGTGCCTTATGCCACAGTGAAAAGCTGACTGCCAAATAAGTAGTTTTCAGTTCAGCCAACCAAACTGTACTTGTTGGTTCAACAAACTAAATCTAACAGAAAGAACGTATGAGACGTCAAATGCTGACAAGATAGCTTCCTTCATTCTGCGATGAAAACTAGCTTGGCTAACCACGTCTGCTTAATGTTTTTTTACTAGTCAGCCAAGCTATTTAGTCTGTCAGTTGGCTGAAAATTTCTGACTTTTAGTTCCAATGAAAAGCAATCTGAAAATTTAAGATATACCATGTTATCCTACTGACATGGTGTTTTCAGTCCCCTTTCATCGATATGATCCTAAGAAGATTTTATAAAGCAGAAAAGACAAGCATATTTTAGAAATACTATCTAATAAACCTCATTTAAAGATGGGAAATGCCTGGTTTTTTTTTTTTGGTAAGTCTAGCAATACATTGTTGATGGTAAAAATGGATGGAACTGTTAAACAGTAGCCACAATAACAAGTCAGAAAATCTATACAACTTCAGGGGGATTACCAGTTCACTTTACTTGCAGTAGCAGATAAATGACTGGATGATTTGCATCACTGCTCAGTACATTCTGCTGCAAAGATGTACAGTCAGAAGCAATATTTGGTCACACATATCTGGACAGATCACCTACCAAGAACTGCTAGTTTGAATTCATTCTTTCCTGTCTCCAGGTTCTACACTGCAAGCCTAGCCAACAGAAAACAGCTTCAGAATTCTTTCAGTATTGGAAAACTTCAGTATTTGTTCATGAGCAAGTGAGGACAGTAAGATCGCATTAGTTACCAATGCTGAACAATGTTTTAAGCAAGACATTTTGTTGACAACCCAGTTCAAAAAATCCTGGCGGGGTGCTCTATCAAAAAGCTTTGAGAGGCAGCTTAGGAAAGAAAGTGGGTGTTCTTTCCTTTAAAGCCACACAGCTGAATAGAGTACTCCACAACTACTATAATACTGGTAAGAATCCTATGTTCACCAGGTCAGCCTAAGAGATTTTCAGGTAATAAAGCCCAGAAGCTCCAACAGCTAAGAAACAGGTCAACCTGTCAAACTTATAGAAGTAAATATTTAAAAAAAAAAAAAAAAAAAAAAAAC
>WAAD01037736.1:17340-45281 GCA_013389945.1 Fregata magnificens
CTATTACTGAAATAGTGGTATTGCATTTTAACACAAGTAATTGACAAACTGGAAAAGCCAGGAGAATCTGCCTTGCAGTGAGAGACTGAAGAAGCACCTGTTTAGCTTATACATATAAAAGCTTGATCATAACATACTAGGATTTGCAAGAGGATAAAATTTCAAATATTAAAAGGCTCTTTAGTCTGTCAGATAAAATGACAGTGAGAACCAGTAACTAGCAGGTGAAATTATACTAACTTAGAATAAGTATAAGATCCTTTTCTTTTAGCCACAACAGGAGTTGTTTGGTATAATATCCCTAAGGACCCACTGAACTCTATCTCCCAAATTCTAAATTAAGATTCAATATCTTTTTTTAAACCCTGGGCTCTAAGTCATCCCTCAAATTAAGGACTCAAAGCAAAATTCATGTTATAAAATTTCATGGCTTATATTGCTATGGAGGTCAAACTAGATTATCATAACCACCTTTCTAGTCTGCAAATCCATTCAGTTAGGAAAAGGGCTGATGAGCTAATGGCCACCAAATCATAACAAATTATGTGGTCGGAGTATGTGGTAAAGGAATAGAGGAAGCAGGGGAGTACTCAGTAAACATTAGATATGCAGACAGTCTGGGGGTTTTATAGATAATAAACAACTTAGAACTGGATCTTAAAATCCAGAGAAGATGCATTCCTTTTTTTGTGCTGTAAAAGGCAGATGCATAGAAAGCTACATTTTGATAACATTTTATCAGTATTTTAATTTAAAATGAGCTACCAGTTCTGTATACTTGTAAAAATTAAAGTAAAACAATACCACTGATGGATGGCTTTCTTAGCATCTTCAAACATACTAACCCATTCAATGATGTGCTGGAGCAGGTTCATTTGAGCTCCTTTTTAAAATTCTCCCAATGCCTGAAAGGAATAATGGACTGTTTTTTCTGCATCTAAGACTGACTTTTTATCAGATACAGCTGATCTGTCGTTCCAAATATTATGCAAGCAGTGCACACAAATATTTCTGAATAGGAGCTTTTAGTTCTTTCCCCCCCCCAGTGGAATATAACAGTGTGCCAGAGTTTATGTACCAAAATGTACAAACATTTACAAATTACTTTGATTATGCAACACTGATATACCCCATGAAATCCATAATATGCATTCTTAAGATAACGTATTTTTTTATTAGATGGTGTCTCCAGGTCTACAGAGTCTTTTATTAATCTTAAATTCAAATACCTGAAACCAGCTATTTAGTGTAAGGTAGAGGAAATGTGTAATTCCACTGAGCGGATACACCATAAATTACTTCGATGTTGTTTCCTTTGATTATATTACTAAGAAAGAGCACATATGTGTGTCTCTATTGCTCATAAATGGAAATGCAAAAAATATTCTGTTTTATTCCTTACCTGGAAATCTGAGTGTATCATGTGGTGAAGGGCAGGAAGATTTAGTGGAAGTTTCTCAATAACTTCCAGCATGTTACTGTTCATAAAACTACATGCATTAACTGCTTCGCAGAATGATGTAATCAGTTTCAGTGTAACTCTGTGTTTTAAGCTTCATTATTATAACCCTGCCAACAGAAACTTGAGGAAGGACCAAGTACATGCTCTGTAATCTTTCTTACCCATTCAGGTGCAATTCTAAAAGCTCATTTTTCCAATTACATGTTCAGTGGAGGTATTGCAGGATTAATATAAGCAACTAAATCTTTCTCTGCATTGATGCACGGCGTAAATATAGCCTCTTTTTTCTTAAAAGAAGAGGTGGTGTTACTTTTCATGCCCTGGCTAAACTCCAATTAGGGTAACTATAGTTCTACGTAAATACATTCCTGTGCAAGTTCAGGAGGATACAGAATAATTCACTTCCTGTCTTTGGCACTGACTTATAAGTCAATTATGACACTTCTTTCAGTTTATCAGTCAACTAATCAGTTTAATTCAGGCTTCAGGGATAATATTCCTTCTTCAGTGTTAGTTGTAAGAGCTTACCCATGAGTATTAGTAACATCTTTTGCAGAGTTATGTCATGTAATGTGAGCAGAATTCCACATAATTTTCTTCTGTTTTCAATGGAGTACAACAACTGTGTGATTTTAAACCTGATAGGAAATTGATGCGGAACTTCTGAGTAGCGACTTACTCTGAATTTGTTTTAGATTATTTAGGTTTGTCTAAACTCATCTTCGATAGTTTGTGTTCAACTGAGGTAATGAAGGCTGTTTAACAAAGTAAAAATGGATGGATAAGGTTTTGTACCATTTAACTCAGATTTTTAAATTATTTAGAGTTTAACTCCTGCAATTTATTTTCACAGCTCTCATTGAACTGCTGTCTAGGGTTGCTGTGCACTTTTAAGAGAGGCCTCATGTCATGTAATGACCACCAGCAGCAGCTTAAGTGCATACCATGGGACACATCATTCTTTTGTTATCAGCATAAGGGTTGTTGTAGCCTTTAGAAGAGGTTTTTTTTGCTCAGTAGTGATAGAGATTTCCAGCTAAGCCAGACCATATGCTGATTCCCGGATTTCTTATCTGTAATCAGTTCTTGATGTTGTCAAAGATCTTTCCATTAAAACTGCAGAACTATTCTGGTACTTCAATTCTTCAGTGTTCAGGTACACTATTTATTATTACGAGACTACATCCCTTACTACCCAAACCAGTAATATATTTCTTGTAATGTTAATATTTGTGACTCCCCACCCACTTTAAACTAAGAGCAGCATGGAGAAGATGGCTGATAACCTCCTAACACATAAAAGTACTGACAAGGTCTCCTGTGGACACTGTAATTCAAAGTAGTCTTTATGACTACAAATCCTCCATTATTGACTTGGCCGCTCATTCCCTTAATTTGGCATAGCTTACATTTCTTTTATTCTGAGTAGGTAACTTCTTCGTACACGAAGAATTTGGATAAGTGTTCCTTGTTTCGAGGTCAGTTTAGATACAGTTCCAAGACACGAGCTGAGAAATAAGTAATAGGATATGAGCTGTATTCAGCAAAGTGATCAAGCGGTGATTGTTTACACTGTATGTGAGTCCAAAAGCTCATAGTTCTTATCTCCATGGCAGAGTAACTGATGCAGCAGAGATCTTTGCTGGCACCAGGGAACAGTTTTCACCATATGCTGTTCACAAGAAAGGGAAAACAGAAATTTTTGTATAGTGCATGCTTGTCCAGTATCCATTACAGTAGTGTACTTAGGAGCTTGTTTCTCCAGTATAAATATATACTCCAAAATACTAGACTTTGGTTCCTATGCTTTCTTCCTTGCCAGTTCATCTGACTGTCATTTATAATAATCATAGCAGTTATACTGTCACAAATAAATGTCATATACTGTCATAAAACAATCTATGCAAAATTTTATTGTATAGATATTTCTATTTTTATACAATATGCAGCTAATAAAAATAACTGCATAATTGCTAATTTCTACTGGCTAAAGGTTTGGCAGATTTTGAAACTGCTTGCTATCCTGTGGGTGACTTACTTGAAGTAAATCAGTGGAAGCAGTTTTTAAACTTTTTAAAGCTATTTTTAAATAGCTGTAGGGCAATCTTAAAACAAAACAAAACAAAAACCTCAAGCAAAACCAAAAAAGAATACATATCCAAAACCAAAAGAAATTATTTAAAGGATTTGAAAGTTTCCTGTCCCTTTACAATTTTTGCATATTTGTAGCCTATGATGGTACACCACAACAATAAGCCTTATTCACACGGGTAGCCACAATGAAACTACTAGAAATAATCACATGAGGAACAGCTGCAAGAGTGAATTTGTGGATGTGGTGTAAATAAGAAAATCATAAAACAGAATGCTGAAATTATCATGCCCAGTACAGAATGAAAGGGCAAAAGTCAGACATCTTTCCAAGAAATAAATACTTCATAATCAATTCTGGACTATGCAACAGACTTTGGAATTTATAACCTGGTGCAAGACTACCTAAAAGCAATATCTGCTAATCAAAATAATAATTCAAATGAGTATTTGAAACCTTTCAAATGTGACCAATGACCAATGTGACTTAGGATAAAACTCAGATTTCTCAGAAGGGCAATTGGAATATGCTTAGCTATTAAGCACAACGGTCTTGAAGGAGGATCCCTGCACATGAATCAATACAGACTGGCTCAAGATGCCTACTGTCTCCTATTTTCCTATGAAACATGATGAATGGAAGCTCGTGAGCATTTGTCAGCTTTCCTTTGCAAGGACAAAGGAAAAAGGTCATTTTAGACTTGTTTTCCTAGGTTTTCCTGATGTGCTGTTTAGTATGTATTTATATTGTTTCAAAAAAAAATACACAAAAGGAAAAGAAATTTACATTCAGAACTGGTCTTGCTTGCTACAGAGGATTGACATCGCTTAGATTTTACTCTTCTGTCTTCCAAAAACTACCAAATAGTCCTTACATTTAATTTTAATTGCACATGTGAACAAAATAAGTAGTCAACAAAATGGTCAGGTTATTGTCTATTTGCAAGCTACAGCTACCCTGTTCTGTGTAGTATTATCTGTAGCAACCACAACATCTAAGAGCCTTCCAGAAGCTTATTAAGCAATGTGACTAACGTGGGTTTTTTCTCATGGAAAAAAGTGTGTTGCTGGAATGTTTTGATTTTTTTCTAATAGTACATGTTCCACCCCTTCATCCATCCACATATTTTTTTTTTTTTTTCTGTTAGACAAGAAAAATTCACAGAAAGAAGCCTTCAAAGCCTGTGGTGTAGAGTGGGGAAATAATTGCAGGAGATCCCTGGAAGGCTCTGTCTCCTCCACTGGAAGTCTTTTCTCTGTAGAAAAGTCTCACGTGTCAGAAGATTGAGTAGCCAAACACAGTTTTATTTTGGAGCCATGCTGTCCTTAGGTTCTCCCCTAAACATACCACAGCTGTCCTCTAAACTGATAAATCCTTCAGAAGCTAACATGGCTTATACTCCAAATATAAAAGCAGCTGTAGGGAGACACGGGGCCACAGATTTACTGACGCATTCCAGTGGCTGCAGCAGTGACAAATTGTCTGTAAACCTCACATTTGCTATACAAACAACCATATAAAAATATGTATTATTTTTGTATTTTTCATATAGAATAAGTAAGCAAACATAAAGCTATGTGTGTCATTTCTTCTGAAACAACTTTTGTTTCCATTTCTCAGCATGGTTGCTCAATCCCAGGAGAACAGCGAGTAAAATCCAACTAAATACAAATGTTACTGCTTTCAACAAGCTTTGCATTCATTTTGCAAAGAACTCCATAATATGTGGGGCGGTGAAAAATAGGTCTTCAATCCTTATTGTCTTTCAGATCTATGTTCAAATAACAGACAGATAGGATCAAACAGACTGTCCTCTGTCCCTGTGGCTCACCCAGCCAGCATTCCAGCCCTGTCCTTCCTCACTTTCTCACTTTCTCAGGGTCATCTCCTTGCATCTTAATTTTAAGAAAAGGGGTCATCTGAATGTGCGGAGCAGGGATCTGTTTGCGATACCATCTGTCTTGCAGTATCATCCCTAGATTCATTGTTTGCTGAGCCTTATTAAATCATGTTTCCATTTCTTTCCTCAGGTTTTATATTATGCTCTGGTTATCTTCACTCATAGTTTCTCATTATCTAAATTGTTTTTTAAGGAAAAATCCCCATGTCTGTCTTCCAACTGAATCCACCCATTACCTTCTTTCCTTCTCTTCCTTTAGTTTGTGAAGTCTGCTTCAGTTTTGTTCCTTAGAGCAAACACTGTTTTTATTGTTCTTATCACAGACTTTCCTGCTTACATTCTTCTTTGGATTACTGACCATGTAATTAGGAAGCCTGGAAAGGAATACCAAAAATGTCTTTAACCTATTTTAAAAATTGGGCATATCCCTAATAAATTTAAAGGAGTGAGTCCCGTAACCTGGAAGGGTTGTTAGAAAATGCTGGTTTAAGTAGATAATCCACTATAAGGTAAAAGAACCAGACCAAAGAAGAAATAATTAGAGGTTAGGAGGAAAAAAAAAAAAAAATCACACAAATACCAAAACAATGTAACAGAAAAAGAAAAGAAACAAAGTATTTAAGCCAGCTCATTAACTGATGTCCAGTTAGGACTAAGCGTGAGAGGAATGGTGTAAAGGAAATTCTGACTTCCAGTTAACAATTCTGCTGCAGCAGTTTTAACTTCTTGTAATTGTAACCTAAGAGTTTCCTGGAAACTCCTAGCACGGAAACACATTCAGCCTACTGAAAGGCACGTTTTGCAAGCCAAACATTTTACTTGCTGCTAAAATGAACTTGAAATTTGAATTTAGTCCATTTTTTAAAGTGTATCACACTGGGTTTTATAAAGCTGCAGTGAACCAAGGTAAATGGTTGTAGTACCTATGACTATGAGCTTAAAAAAGAGCAAATTCATCAAACAGAAAAGAAAATATAATTCTGTTTGAGATCAGGCCTGTGAAAAACTACTGTCCTATGTCACCTTCTCCTTCAAAAATTGACTATTCCCTTGTCCACAAGTCTATATCGGTTTAGACTGAAAAGAGTGAATAACTCTGATTTAAAAAGCAGCGTAAGCAGGTGTCCTAGAAAACAGGCTGTGCCTTTCCACTCAAAAGAGTATTACATTCCAGCAGCCAGAGGAGCTAATGAAAACTAACAGTCGGCTCCCTGAGCACGGGTGTGAGCACCGATACGGGACTGCCCTGCAACAACGTCATTCCTACCAGCTCTCCTTGGCCACCAGCTGCCATCACAGCATGTCATTTCCAGCCAGATCTCCAGCCCCTGTAGCCTTTCCATAGGCTGAGCTTCTCTTAAACTATACCTCGTATCAGCTCCAGGTGCCCCATGGAAGGGGCACTGGGCTGTGCCAGACGTGGTATATTGGTGCAAAATGTTAAGGAAAAGCCTGCTGTTATGGCTGGATACTGTAAAATCTGAACTTCAGATACTGGCTTCTACCACAGCCTATGTGAGCTGCCTTCATACAAACGGGCAACAAAGCCCTTTATACCTGTGATTTTTATTATCATAAGAATATTTTTTGGGTGGGATAGAGTTGGCAGAATGGCCCCATCATTCCCCTTCAGAATACCCTAAGACAGCAGCACAGAGACCATTTTGGCTACAGCAATAGCCGGGTGGTGTACACTAAAGGGGATGTCAGGTTGTCTGGGTTTACACTGGGTCCTGAAGATATACCGCTACAGTCTTGGGGAAGCTGCAAATTTCCAGTAACCTTGGGATCCCACCAAAGGCTTTGCGTGCAGCTCCCATGTGGGGAAGCCCTAAATGGCTTAAACAGCTCAGTTCTGTTTTCAAAACAACGTGGACATTGAAATTGCGGTACATCTCACCACCTAAATAGTTGCCTAAAACCCGCTGTATGGATAAAGAACAGCAACAAGTATCTCCAGAGAGCAGTGCATTTGATCTACTTCAGCCATTTACCTTAGAGTGAGACAAATTGCTCTCTGGAGGTGGTTCTTCCCCACTGTCAGTGCTAAAGGAAGTATAATGCAACTGGTATAGATATGGATATCCATCTTTTAGATACCTAACTTTCCTCCCCACAGCTGTCCCACATGAGATTCTCTCTCAAGCTGCAGCCTGAGGGAGGATGAAAGTGTAAAACTGGAACTTTGACAAGGATACTGATGGGATATGTTTGCGCCATACAATCAAAATTAATTGTAAAATCACAGGATAGCTCCTCTAGTCAATACAGTCGTGTCAATGAGATCAGCACAGCGCACATAACCTGTGCCCCTTATAAGACAAACACAGGATTGTGATCTGAACTCTTCCCGAGTAGTAATTTCCTTTGGCACTTCAAAATGTATTTGACTGTACTTTTCATTCAGAGATGCAGGATGGAATAAACCTTCTGTTTTATACTCAGAAATACACATGAGCAAAACACCCTCACCATGTAGTCTTTGTTTGGGCTTCTTTAGATCAAGTGTCTATATTTCATTTACTTTTAAAAAGAAGAAGGAAAAAAAAAAAAGGTAGGGAAATTACCCATGGTAGTATTTGCATTAATAGAGTTCTGTGGATTGTTAACAGATTTCGCACAGTTTAGTAACATTAGGCTCTGAAATATATTACATGTACTTCAATTATTTGACTGGTAAAATGAAACTTGGATGTTTATATAACACAGTTTGTTGCAGATAAGCTTTCAAGGGAAGTATCAAA
The DNA here is from genome assembly GCA_013389945.1 of Fregata magnificens. Lineage (NCBI taxonomy): Eukaryota > Metazoa > Chordata > Aves > Suliformes > Fregatidae > Fregata > Fregata magnificens. The sequence goes on from WAAD01037736.1 coordinate 25,539, forward strand.
GAATGACTTATCCCTATTCATAACTAGTTCTGGTTCTAATAAATATATCAAAGACTTAGCAAAATTTAAACTTACAGTTTTGAACATAAGATGTAAAAATAAACTCCTATAAGTTATTACATATATAAATCAAACATGATATAATATTCAGAGAAATCTAACAAATTCAGTGATTTGTTTACTATTAAAGTCTTCCCTAAAAGTGTTGCCAGTTCTACTCACACCAAGAAGCATCTTGCTCCCTGAAAAGTCCCCTTTGAAATAAAAATATTTGTTTGAAAATACAGTAATAATCCTAAAAAGATTAAAGTTATGGTATTAGAATTGCTAGCAGAATCAGATGTGACTTAACGATATATCTACAAATATAAAATTAGTTAACCATTCAGGCAGTATTTTGCCTACAGATGATGTGCTGTGGGTATCAGTCACTTATAAATACACAACAATAGGCAAAAACATATGTTTTGTTTAATTGTTCTAGATATCAAAAGTCCTATGATTTTGTAAAAGGAACTGTTTTCCGTAGACAGGTTGATTTACCTACAATGGATGCTGACACAAAATTCCAGAGAACATCTGCTGTGATAAGAACAACTACTACTTGTACTGGAAAACTGTTTAAGTGTAAGCTAAGTTGTATAAGAAGTCCAGTTAAGTATATGCTTAATTGTGTGAAGATAATTTCTTTCAGGCTGACTGAGTCTTTGCTTATACCTTTAGATCTAGTTTTAATGCTGATTTTCTAACCTTGCCCTTCTTGATAACATTCTTCCTTTCAAAAGTCTACATCACCCATAATATACTTTTCACTTCTCATTGATTCAGCCGCTGTTAGGGTTGCCATAACTGTGGCAGTTCAATTACTTTATTTCTGCCTACCATTTCCTTTTCTCATTAAAGCTGATCATGCAGCTTTGAGAAGGAGCTTTTGCAGCACACTCTACATAAGATGGTACTCAGAGGTATGAATGAAATAGCTGACAATGGTGATAGTCCTTGTGAAAGCTTTGCATTGATGCTTGAAAGGCTGCAGTGGTTTCCTATTTGTCACTATTTGTATATCTGCATGTTGCAATTGGATCTTTAAAGTGCTATGTGGTCTGGATCCTATCTATTTACGATGCCACTTCCATCCCAGTGACAGCTGAGATAATCACATCTGCTTTGGTTTGCAGCTCAGATACTATTAGGTGACTAAAATAGTAAAAAGAGAGGAAAAAAAAAAGTAGAAAGCCCACCTCCAGGCTGCTGTCAGGTCCTTGACTCTGTCAGCGGTTGATTCAACAGTCCAAGGGCATGTCACAGAAATGAAAATAACTGTGTTTTAAAATGTTTGCTATCATACTTGCGATAGCGTGAGTTTAGACAGGGCTTCATGGGACAAATAGTTTTGTTTTAGGCAACACTAGGACAGAACCCAGGCCTGACCACATCCACATCCACATCCAGATGTGGTCAGGGAAAAAAAAAGTTATTTTGTTTTTCTTGCAATAACTGTGGGTCTTTGAAAAACTCTCCCCACAGATTCTGGTGCACGTGAACTCACCGGTGGTGTCAGTGGGGGCTTGCGCTTCCACCCTGAACAATATGAGTACACACAGCAGACTGAATCATCATTTGGCTTCCCCTGCAGTAAAGGATCTCATAGCCGCAGGAATCTGTGACACTAGGAAAGAAATGGGGATTTTCAACTTCACATGGGTGTCACTTCTCAAAACGTTGCCACTACTTTTTTCACCATTAAGAAGAAGAAACATTCACAGAAATGTTCTGTTCCTGATGGCAGCACACATTTATCTAATGGCTTGTTGCTGAGTCACAGATAGCCTACCTAACGACTGCAAGATGTTCCCAAAGCAACACTGGCTTCTAACATGAGAGGCTTTGCTAAGGAGTAATGTCTGGTAAGTGGGTGTCAAAAGTCCTCCTACCTGCCTTGCAAATGCAGGCTGGTGGCAGAGCTTGGACAGGCGCACAGAGCTCTGCCTGCGCTCCGGGAGGATGAGCTGAGGCTCAGCCACAAAATGCCTCGGCTTGGCATCAGGTTATTGCGGATAACCTCTTAAAGCTTCCCCTTCTCTCCTTCTGGGAATAGTAACTGGCATATCCTTGAATTATTTTTCTTCTGCCTCAACTGAAAATCCTCATAGCATGTACTTGAAGTCTTACTTTTCTGGGGTGAGGCAAAGTTTAGGACTTACTTAGTCAAGATGTGGAAGGGAGTTATTTTCATGGAACTTCAAGACAGCTGGAAATGGGGATAAGCAGGATTGACTGAAATATGGCAAATATTGCATACTCAAATGCTATCATGAGACCCAGGACCTTCTCTGTCCTCCAAGGCGATGTAATGGTTACCAGAAAGGCAGCCTTCGTTGAAATTAAGAGCTGACTCTTCTAGTAACATACTTTAGGCCCCAAAAGAAAAGTCCAGAACTAGTGAAAGGAGACATGATGTGGGCTGAGTGGCGTCTGTTATGTTTTTACAGCCCTTCACAATACCACACTTACTTCCTGAGGGACAAGCCTTGGCTTTCACTGGAAAGTGAAAGTTCCAGAACTGGATGAAAAACTCTTATTTTTCCCCACCATTAACAGGGCGTGAGCTGAGCTTTGTACTCAAGGATATCATAAAGATTTTGGAGGCTTGAGGCAGCGTAGCGAAGGCCTCTACTCTGCCTCATAGCATATGTATGTGGATTGTCTACACAGCGTGTGTGAAGATCAAGCTTGGCCAACTGAGTGCCATGGGACAGAGAGCCATTCTGTGTGGCCACAGTGCATCTAACTGCAGCGCCTGCACGGGTCAGATACACAATGGACACACAAAGGGTCAGCTGAATGCAGTACTGGAGATAAGGCTTGTGTACAGTTTATCCCTTTAAGTGCAGAAGCTGCTTACTGACGGACCCCAAGAGTGGCCAGCTGCCATGAAAATACAGGAAAAGCCACATCTTGCGTAGAGGAATGCCAGAAGTCCTGTAAAGTCTGCAGCAATCCTAGCCCTGGCTGATTAGTCTCACGCTGAGGGCTTGGGCCCACCGCTGTTTCTGTAGCCTCACAGTCCTTGACAAAGGCACCTTTCTCATGGCAGGTTTTTCTGCATTCCCCTCTTGCTAGAGGTAATCCTGTTGTTTTACCATTTTTGGATTCAGTCCCTGGATGCCAGCCCTCTCGCCCACCCCCAGCTTTGCAGATGCTTGCAAAGCCACTTGCAGTGGGTAGTGTTAAATACTTGTCTCCAGGAATCCATGACCAAAGTCTTACTAAGGTGGCTCTGAACATTTCCCTTCAACTGGCTTGGTTCCCAATTCACCTAGAGATAGAGCGAACAGCAAGAATCAAAAGACATGCCAGTAGTCTGCTTAAAGCCTTTCAGTGTTTGCAGTCCTTGTTGCACAGAGAGGGACTTCAGATTCCCTACAACCGTCCCATAGTCCTACCTCAGTCTCTGCCAGATCACTCTCCTTAGGTAGTACACCCCTGTTACTGATCATCAGCTAGCCAGAATGAGAACAGATTTTTTTCCCTTGCTAGCCCTTTACTGCTGTAGATTTTTCTGAGTACCAGTGGCCTTTGGCGTCACGCTGGCTTGCACACCTGAGCGCAACTATCCCATTTGTTCTCTGAACAAAGCTTCCTTCTTTCCTTCCTTTCTTCGCTCGCTCATTCGTTCCCCTGGCACGCTGTACAGTCAATGCTTGTACAAAGCATTCCTCTGAGCTGGCAGGGCTGCTGTCATCCCTCTGAGCCCGCTGTGCACAACCTGCTAGTGCTGGCAAGCTCTTGCAGAGTGATGTAATCCTGTGCAGATCTTACACCACCATCCCCATGCCAGACATTGTGTTGGCTCATGTTGTTTGTTACAACGTGTATAGCTCCTTAATTTATTTTTTTTTCCAAAGGATTTGAAATTTGATCCGTGCTTGTCTTCCTGCTTCTGGGCTTTTCTGTTGGAGACCTCTGAAATCTCTGTGTTGGCATCTGTGCAAGGCTATTGTCCTTCCTCTTGTCCGTTCAGCTGGGCTAGGTAACTTCCTCTGTTTCTCAAATTCTAGTTGCTTTGTTAGCATTTAACCCAAGTCTTCCAGCTTTCCCATTCTGAATCTTATTTTCCAGATTCAAATAGTCTTGCCTCATCCAAGTCAACTATTCAAAGCAGTCAGCCCTAGATCAGTCACCCTTCTCCAGCATTTCACCCTTTTTGTCTACCTCCTGATGAAAACAGCTTTCTTACATGCTTCAATTCACTTTTACATTTTGATGTTCTGTAATACTCTTTCATAATTCATCTGCCTGGTTTCATGAAATGCTATCAAAGGTATTAAGTGCTTCAGCTCCTTGCCAGAAACAAAACTATGACCTGGCTGGTTTCCATTTTGCTGCAGTTGTAGTATTGTTATAGTCATTATCTTCCAAGTACCCAGGGGAAATAAATTTTGTAACAAAAAAGGCAAAATACCTTTCATTAGCCTGACTTTTTACTGGCACTTCTCTGATTTCTCCTCCCAGGTGAAGGTCAAAAACATCCCCACTTATCCTCTACATTTCCAGATGTTTTTAGCAGTAGTGGACCAACATGCAGCTCCACTGTCCCACTCAGACATTTTCTTAGTTTCTTTTCTTCACAATAGTGTTTGTTTGCTCAGCAATGACTCAGGACAGAAAAGTATGAAAGAGGTCAACCTATTTCAGTTTCTCCGCCTTGTAAGGGTGCAGTTATCCACTCCAACAGGAAATAGAAGACTTCTTTGTGAATGGATGTTACAGAGGTATAGAGGCTAGAGAAGCCACGGTGCTGTGGTCTATCTAGCATGCATATGAAGTGACTTGGCCTAAATTAATTACATTCATTTAGTGGAGGTAAGAATCTTCCTTGAATTAAATATACTGAAAAGAGAAAGGATTTACAGACTGTCCTAGGAGGAACCTGAAAAGGGTTTGCTCCCCCTCCTGTGCCCTAAAAGCCTGTGCATTGGTGGCAATAGCCTGGAAGGAACTCGCACAGGAATCCTTTCACCAGACCCAGGCTAACCCCTAACAGGTTAGAAAGGTGATTTGTTCAGGCTCAAGGTGGGTAAATAACTTCACATGTACAGCTTATATGTTACCAAATGAGACAATATAAACAAGCCAGTATTAAAAATTGGCAGTCATGGTGTAACATGGGAAAACACAGATGTTCCAGCTGTGTTTGTAAGACACCTCACACACAATGGGGTCTGAATATTGAGGAACACCATGGAGATGACTGGAATCTCCCCCATCTGTCTAAACACATCTGGATCTGGATCAGCAAAGCTCACTGAAGCAGATGTGTGCATTTCAGGATTTTACACCTACCCTCTGACTGCATGGTTACAGTGTTGACTCAACCTCCAGTTTACTTCCTCTGGGATTTCCTCATCTTCAGATTTGTTTTCCTCTGTCTATTGTAGGAGTGAGATGTTACAAAACAGGAGTTGAGATCCTTTTATAAACATTGCTTTTGAGTAAAATTCTGGATTAACATGGAGTTATAACATCAGATTTATTGGTTATTAATTGTCAATAACTGAGACTTGCTGTTTGGTTTGGGTTTTGTTTTTGTTTTTGTTTTTTTTTTTTTTGAGGATTGACACTGATTTCTTGTTCTTGGCTGAAGGAGACACAAAATCTTGATTCTGTGCTATCAGCAGCCCTTTGGCAGCATTCTCTTCAGGATCATGCACCTTACTGTGATAAATCCCTTCTAGCAATCATCTGCTTTGTAATCCATTACTTTAAAGTAACAAAAATCAGATTTGTTTAACTTTCAAGGAGCAACCACTGAGAAGTGATGAGTCTCCGTTTCCTCACTTCTGAACAGGAGAATGGTGCAAGGAAATTTTAATTTGGGACAATATCTGTGCCATGTAATATTCATAAGTACCTAAATCACACTTTAAATGTTTCAGGTGCTTTGCCTATTCTATTAATAAATCCTTACGTGACTCTCATTTAGTGACTACCGTTTGGGGAAGGAGAGGCAGGGCAACTTGCCTGCGGCAGCACGAGCCATAGGTGGAATGAGGATTACGACACAGGATTTCCTGCCTCCCAAATCTCTTCTGGTTCTTCCAGATCAGGCTGCCTCCCAAGCAGGTAATTACATACATATCAGTCACACCTTTTATAATTTTCTTATCTTTATTTATGAGCTGTGATTCTCCTACTTAACTCAGTTGTACTTCACTGTATTAATTAGCTGTGCTTTACAAAACAACTCAGAGAAGTTTTTCATTTGCGTGTTCATGAAGTCAGCTCCAAGAAAGGTGTTAACTAAGCTTTTAACAAGGCTAGACAAAAAAAAACCAAAGCCCAATTACAATATATTTAGAAGTGCTTACCTCTCTGCCAACGAAATGTGGCAAAGTCATTTATTCGCCCACAACTATGAGGGCAAATTAGTCACAAAAAAAATTATAGCTGCATATATTGTGTTCAGGCAAGAGAACTGCATGCTTAAACAAAATGAACTTTAACACAGTTAAAATAAACTCACACATTTTGTAGGTGAGATGCGTCTACCTAAAGTGGTAAGAGGAAGCTGTATCTGTGCTCAGTTGTGGAGGAGGAAGAAGCCAGATCCTCAACTGTAACAAACTGATTTTGGTTCAAGGGAATGAATGGATGGAGCTAGATTGATTTAACCCATCTAAGGATCTGCATCAAATTTTCATATAACTACAAGACTTATGAGACTTTGAATTCTGAAATTCATTTTGACAGGGAGAGAAAGAAAGGCTGTGTTGAAAGCAATCGTGCTTACACAAACTGTTGGCCAATTTTGTTAGATTTGTTGTATTATTTCATTTTCTGTGTCATTGAACAATTCTGCTCTCCATTCCAGTCATGCAGTATTTTATCACCTGGGGTTGGTGGGTTTGTCTAAAAATACCTCATCCTTTTGACATTTTATCCAGCCTGAATTGCTTTATTGTTTCTGAGGAATTCTTGCCTCTCTGTCAAAGAAGGGGCAAATAGCAATAGGGATGTCTGTTGTACACACCAAGACAATGGCTAGATGATACTCCCCAGAATACCTAGAGATGTGAACATGAAGTCTGAGCACAGTGTTTCTGTATGCTTTCAGCTATTTTGAATGTATGCAGACACAATCCATTTCTTAAAATTAATCTTCTTCTGACCTGCTGCCTCTGACCCATTCTGACCTACCCAAAGAAGAGCCGTGTTGGCTAGCTGTGTTTTAAGATCACCGGTAGGCTTGCCAAAGAAGTTCAAGAAAACACAACAGGATCATTGCTCTATCCTTTGCATAGGTGGTCTGTACCAGGGAGCAGAGGATATTATGAAATAAGAGTAGTAATGCTTTTTAATTTTTTTGGGGGTAGGAGTGATTGCATAGGTGAAGTAGGGCAGAAGTGACCCTACACAATACCGCAAATTGCATTTCCCAAAACACATGAGTCAGCCTCCCTGGATAATAAAGTACCTTTTATGATTTTTGGTGTTTTCCTTCTGAATCTCTGTGGGAAACTTGCATGACAATTTTCAAATCTTTCTTTGCAATGTCAAGACCTCAAAGCTTTTCCTTTGGAAAAATCAAAGCAGAGATTCTCAGGAAATCTCTGGATTTCAGTCTCTGGGGTTAAAAGAAGACCACAAAATAGAGTTAGTCTCATAATAAAATTACAGGATGCTGTAATACATCTGGGCTACTTTTTCATCTTGCAGCCTCTCCAGTGCTGAATGGCAAAGGCGGGTACTGAAACACACACTGCTACCAGCCTGTTCGTACATGTACTCCAGACAAATCACTCCGTGCTCCAGGGCTGTCAGTCGTGATGAGCAAAATATATGTGCATATATATATTTATAAAATTTGAATCTGAATTCACATGAATGTGAAAGGAGAATCAAACCTTTACCTTTGCATAATTTTTGAGTACTTGTCTACACAAGGAACTGTCAAAACAAAAAAGGAAATAAGTAGGGTCAGCACGTAACCTAGTCCTGGGGTTTACAGACAAGGAGAAATTCCCATATAGCCATCCGAGCTGTTGACCTGGTATGCAGAAATAGCCCCTTCTGAGCACTACATTCACGGGTCAGGGGGTGTTCGGGGCTGCATGTGAAAGAGATGAAATAGCTGAGCAGTACAGCACTGTAGTGTCTCTCGTGTAAGGCCACGCTTCTCATGGAGGTAGTATTGATGAGAGTAATGGTAGAGTAGGTGAGAAGTACTTTAGCCCCCTGAATCACCTGAACAAAGCCCCAGCTAGAGGGAGAGACATTTGGTTCCCACTTGTAAACCTGCACTGGAGAGCAGCCATTTTACCATCATTGCCTTGTTTCCAGCGTGTTCTTGTCATCAGAGCAGAGATGCCTGGATGCCCCTCAGCTTCTTTTTATTACCTGTGGCTGCAAGATGGCACTGGCCAGCATCCATGTCTTCACACACCTCAACTTTCCTTCTCTCCGTAATTCCTGTAAATAACAACAGCACTATCTAGGAGCTGATGTGTCAGCTAGCATAACGCCCGGCATATCTCCTTGCTAGGCTTCCATTCCCCCATCATACAGGACATTTTTTCCTGGTGTCTGAGCTTTAAGATTTAACAACCCTGCTGTCTGGGGTTTGTGTACTCTTTCTTTTCTAAGGAAGAGTCCTTTAAAACAGTGAGCAGCCTGGATCCCTTTTTTAATCTGGGTGAATACCAAATCCTTGGTTAATGTAACATGTCAAAATTCTTCCTCAAACGGACATCACAATCTTGATTCAGTCACTCGAGTTTATTGTTTCTGAATCCCTCTATAAGTTGTTCTCTGCTTACAAGTGGTCTAATGATTATAAATCATTTGTTTGAGACTGCTCATCCACCACTCCAGCATACATTCTAGTTAGGATTGATGACAAGTGTCTGAGAGAAATAAATATTGCTGGTTGGTGAGCACAAGTTATGAAAAATTCCACCAAACATGTTTACATGAAGGAACAGCCTGAAACAATGAGTGCTAGAAAGATGCCATGTACCAACTGATAGCATCGAGTCTCTTGCTGGTGTTTTGTGTGCAAAAGTTATTCTGTGTTGGGTTATGCTAAACCTCAAGACAGCTTTTCTTGCAAAATAGGAAAGTCCATGCAGAGGGCAGGTATTAAATAGTTATTAAACTCCAATTGTGTCTCATACCTATTGCACAAGACTTTCTGCACAGAGACAAGCCTTAAGAAAAGGTCTCAAGAGGATGGATTAGGCATTTGGCCCCTGGCAGTTTTGTCACACAGCATTATGAGGCCACACCTCCACTTACAGTCTTTTGAGCCCACATAATTTAATTAAGCTCCTCTCTTGCCATAAAGCAGCATGGCTGATTGAAAAACTAGGCAACTGTGCAAAAAAATTGTGGGAGAGCCATAATAGAAGCCAGGTCCCTCATGCTTGGGCAGTGGGAATATGCAGAATCTATCCATCGAATTATGAGCACTCTCACAGCAAGGAGAGATGAAATAATCCCTGCTGGGTCAGGAGACAGTTTGGTTATGAAAGCAGTACACCTGGCAGCAAATATTCCTAGGTGTAGAAGTGATTCAGCAGACAGACTACCCCGTTTTTTTATCATACCATGAACAAAAGACCAGACACTCGTTTGTGCACTGTGATTTAAGGGGGCAGGGTTATTGGTCAATAAACCTTTGTAGGAGGCAGGAACAGCTGTTGTTTAATCATCTCCTCAAATAGACAGGCCAAAATCTAGAGTTCCCTTCAAACATACTTACATTTTTTTGCTTGCCTAAATTGTTATTTGTAAATATATTCAAATCTCCTCCATTCCTTGGACCTGTGGGAAAGCCAGACAGGGTGCTGACAGAGGGATCAAAATTGCTGCAGTCTAGCCAAGACAACATTAGCACCTGGGTTTTGACAATATTGTCTGCTGGTTCCTCATGAGTTGTGGCTTTCCTGTTGGATTTGACAGCCCAGAAAAAGAGAGAATACTGCATGGTTGGACTTGATGATCTTAGAGGTCTTTTCCAACCTTAATGATTCTATGATTCTATGATTCTATCTCCACCTTTGCCTCTGCCCACTATGAAAGTCTACCTGATTTTTTTCCACATTCTAATTAAATCCTTGAAGGTCTTCATTCAGCAGTGAGTAATCTACTACCCATTTGGATCTCAGTTCTGCTCTTAAAGGCCTAAAACTCTCTTATCTTGAATCCAGGCCAATGCCTTGTTAATTATGGCTATGTCTGAGAAGATGATCTTGGCTGTTACTATATCAGCAAGACAAAATGAAGAAATACAATACGTGATGAAAGACACACACCCTTTATAATTTTCCATCTTGATAAACTGTTTCTCAGGCCTCACCCTAAATTCTTGCCATAGGTGGTTACACAATGTCATTTGAATGAAGTGATCCACTTACTGATTTTCTTCCTTGAGCTTCTTTCAGAGAAGGGAGAAGCCACGTTGCATACTCCCTGGATTTAGAAAGTATTAGCCTTTTACCTGCGAAGGACTTTGAAACTTCCTTAAGAGCGCTTGTAGTAATCACCAAAACACCAGTGAGTCATCAAATTTCAGTTCAAAGGCTAGATAATCGAGTTTTAAATTATATTAGTATTTGTTCCAACATAGCACAATTAGATCTCTTCCCATTTTCTGCTTGTAGCAGGCAAGGGTTCATTCTCTTAGGCTGAAACTGCTCATCGGGCTTTTTTGCATGTGTCATTACTTCTGGTTGCTATGAAATAGCCACCTGATGATCAGTCCAGGTTTCCATTAAGCACTTTCCATGACAGAAGCACCAATATTAGACAAAACGACTTTTTAAACTGTGGGGGTTTTTGCTGGAGCAGTACCCTGACCTCTTCAGCTGGCCTCCCAGCACCTCCTTAGTTTAGCTCGCAAGATTATGGTTGTGTGTATTGTGGTTGCGTATGTGCATGTACGCAGAATATTTATTGACAAGCACTCCCCAAGAAAAGTTATTTACCTGCACATTAGTTGGAAGGTTTTGCTGTGTGTTGCCTACGCACACACGTTCAGAAGGTCTTATAACATTTGGATTTTGCAGAGGGAAGACAGTTTTTGCACCTCTGTTGTACCTTGTGTGGAACAGAAGGGTACTCAGGATACAGGACATCCTAGCTAGACAGTGCAGCTCAGAAAAGCCTTTAGTTGCATGAAGTTACAGAAAAAGAGACGCTATGGATACAACATACAAGGCAACCGGAATTCTTTGAGATAATTCAGCAACTCTTCTTTTACTGTTCTTCATCTCATTTTCTCTTTCATTTTTCCTTTCTCTTTTTTTAAGTCATCATTCCACCATGCCCAGACCACCTGGGCTCCATCTCATTGGTGTTACCTTTCTTGTCAATCCCCCGCACCACATCTCCTCCTCTGAGTTTTTTATGGATTCCTCCTCTGCCAGTAGCAGGTTTAAGACCTGCCAAGTTGCATAACTCCAAGCGTGCCTCTGTTTTTTCCCCTGTCTCTTGCTCCACCCCGTGCTAATTCCGTACATTCCACCCAGCCTTCTCCTCGGACCACTCCCTTCCTTGCTCTTTTTGTTCTCGCCTTAATATCTTCTTTCATGCCATCGCTATCCATGCAGAGCAAAGGTGGCCTCCCACCCGACGTTAGCTATGCATCCTCCCGCTCCCCTCTCAAAAGAAAGCGGGAGCGCGGCAGAGCCCATCTGTTCCCTGAATCATCCCGGCTGTGACGGGCACGTTCCATCTGGCCCAGCTCACTGCTGTACTGACTGCAGTTTGGAAGTTTAAAGTGCACCCATCTGAGCCAAACCCCGCTGAAAACACAACAGGACTCTCGCTGTTGAATTTAGGGCGCTTTGAATCAGGCCATAAATCATCTGGGGCTGACACGCTCTTTTTTGTTGCAATTTTTTTCCTTCCTGTTTTACAGTGTAATGTACTGACACATCTCAAGTGTTGCATCAAATGCAGGTACTTGAGCCCCAAATTGGTGATTTTCCTGGACATCATGTCTATCTTTTTACCCAGTGACCTTCAGATGACAACAGTTTGCCTACAAGCACGCAAAATTTCTGTGGTTTGTATGATATCGAAATGCAGCCTAGGATACAAAGGCTTAATTTTTGCCCCCAAATGTACATGTTGCCAGCAAGATCACTGATGTTGAATTCAGCTTGTAAGCTGCTTCTCCTGTATATACAAACATATCAGTTCTCATGCATATTGACTGGATAATACATTCAAATCATTTGTTATTGAGACCCCAACCATGCTGTTGTGGAAGGACTAACCGCACTGAAATCTGGAATCAAAGCTGTAGGAAAATGGCTGAAAATACTTTCTTCTCAATATCCGTTCACATATAAAATTAATCAACAGTAGTGTCCTGTCCAGTATTTGTGAATTAAACCAATATTTGTAGTAATACTTTTTTGTCACCTGTGTGACATGACTTGTGTTGTAAATATACACTTACTAGTATATCTACTCAGTGACCAAATATGTACTTAAGGAACAAATGTTGCAGCGAATGCATGTCTTGTATGTACAAAGGAGCTTATTGACTTCGCTGGTTTCTTTTTCTCCTAGTTGAAAAGCTTGCTAACTTAGGTTACAGTAGGGACAAAACAATAAACTTGAGTTTTAGTATAAGCTGATTTAGTATTCCATCATGATTTCTTGACTTAAGTGCCAAAAATGGCCTTAACGCAACCTTTAGTGCAACTGCCAGATGAGTATATGAGCAGGTAAGACGTCGCTGGACTCCAGCTGCCCGGCGCAGCCAGTTGCCCATGCCCCAAAAGGCATCTGCGGCAAGAGCTCCAGCATGCGTGTGTAATAATAGAAAAGATTAATGTTGCGGTTTGACACACCCCTTCAAATAAGGCCTTCCAGTTCCTCCTCTCCTGATGAATTCCCGCTTGCTCTCTCATTTCCCCTGGGCGCAGGTGCATTTGCTGGAGAGGAGCCGCCAAGTTGCCTGAGAGCATGGAGGCATGGAGCTCAGGCTGGTCAGGCAGGCCGAAGGCAGCGCACAAAGACCCCCTAGAAGCTCCAGCATCCAGGCATTTTGGGGTTTACTTCGAAAATTACGATGGCACGAAAAGTCGGTGCTCGTTTCTCTGGTTTAACACCCCAGTCAAGTTTGTCCTGGGAGCTCAGTGGAAAACTGCCCTTGCCGTTGTGCCGGCTGACCGGAAAATGGCACCATCCCACCTCCTGGGTGAGGAGAGTAAGAGCCCAAAATGGCAGCTGAGTGCAGGTCCAGAACATCATCTTCGTGCCAGGAAATATTTCTTTGCCACAGGCACTGATTTCTGCTACAACTGGCCCTGCAAACACAGATTTTTGTAGTGCCCCCAACCCTGATTTATAAAGTACTCTAGGTATTTAAAAAAAAAAAAATTAAGTATATTAAATTGCGTTCAGCAAGAAAAACAAGGAATACTTCCTACGTGCAGAGAAGGGAGATAAAGGAACAGTAAGAATGCCGCCTTTTGCATTTAATTAGTTTTATATTTCAGTTTTAGACTAGACCTAATCCTCAGCTTTAGAAATCTCCCTAGCATAATGGTGCTTGTAGCAGCAAACAGAAAATGGCCCATGCTGGAAAAAGTATAGCATAGGATCAAGAATAATTGTAATATGCCTATTTTTTTGTGTTTCTAATAGCTTTGCTGTATTTAAATGTGATTTATCAATACACTGGGGTTTTTTTAGAGTAGTTCCTCTTTCTGATAATGAAGACCAGTTTAGTTTTCTGATGGCAATTTAAAGGCCACAGGTGGGCAAAATTTTACACTTCTGTATGATATAGTTTTTTTGGCACCTAATTTTGCCTTTACTAACATTTTTAGAGGAAAAAAGAAACCCCAGGAATGCTTATTTCCTGGAGGCATACATACTTCTATTGCAAATATCGTGCAAGTACATTTCTGGGGTGAACATTCTTCAACTTTTTGCAAGTTATTCTGAGGGATCATTGTATTTCAATAAAATCATATGAACACAAACATCCTCTGGTATGGCTAATTAGAGTTAGGGGAAAAAAAGACGAGACTATTCCTTCATGCTTGAATTTAAATAAATCAAAAACAAATAAGATCATGACATTTGGGGAGAAGAACTGCTTGAAGTTTTATCATTTCTTTATCTCTTAGCAGTGTTATGCTACAGGCCTGATGATAACATCATGATGTGGGTGGCCATGTATTCCCTTAAACACAGATTTGCCTCTGAGTGTAAATATGGGCGTTTAATAACCTTTGCACTGTGTGGAGATACACAGACAGGACTACAATATGGATGTGAAGCAAGAGGAGGAGGATATCTGCGAAATATGGGTAGGTATCAGGGAGAAAAAAATCCTTTGAATCTTCTAAAATCTAATTTTCAGAATAGGCAATTTCAGCACAGCCATAGTTTTATGGAACAATGCAACTCGTTTTCTGCATCTTAAAGGCTTAAATTTTTTGCTATAGCTGATGATAGTTATCTTGGGTAATTTAGCATATACTCCAGATCACAGAGGTACTCTTTGACATAAATTCAGTCTGAAATAGATGGCTAGTGCTTGATCTCTAGTATGCATGAAAGAGTACAGATACGCAAGTATGTTGCATTATGCAATGCTATACATAATATTTTGCCCTCCTAATGGATTCCTTAATTGGGTCTTCTGAGCACTATACTTAAATCTCGTCATTTTATTGATGCTTACTGATGTTTCACAATTTACCTTGTAGTAAATTAATGCCCTTCAGATGAGCTATCTAAAATCCAGTGACAGCTGCTCAGCCAAGGGCAGCTGAACCAGTGAATTTATAATTCTCACAAGAATGAGGTCTCTCCTCAGTCAAATGGGACATGAACATAGAACATTAAACGTAAAAACTGAGATAAAAATCAACAATTAAGAAACATCAGAATCAATTTGCCTATCTTAAACTTGGTCTTGCTAATATGTTTGCATTAGGATCTAGTTCCTTGTTATGCTACCATGTTCTTGTTTTTCACAGGATCCCAACCTTTTCACTGAAATAAATAGCCTGGCTCCTGTGACAGAGAATTTAAGGACAGCAACTTTAAGGGAGTGTTTTACAAGTACTTAGAGACAAAGCTGCTGATCAAGTGCTTGGTGCTGCCCCTGAACACAGAGATGCCAACATCTGGGTGCATGTGGTGTCAGCACTTAGGATCACGTGGTCAACTGTTAAAAGGGAAGCGATGGTTAAGACTTTCAGTGTAAAACTGTCAATGGGTATGTTCAGTCCACAAAGATACAATGCGAAGAAGAAAGTGAGGTTGCCTCCACAGGTCCAGGCAAGCACTTTTCTTCTTGTGCTTCCTCCATGCATCTCTGCAAGACATACTGCACTGTTGCTCTCCTCTCACCCACATTTGAGGGACATGGCATGAATCCAGAAGGTGGCAGATGCAGCACATTTCTCGTGACCTGCTGGGACAAAATAGAGACTGTTGTTGGAAGGTGGTTAAGGCTGAGAGGGAGTCGGCAATGAAGTAGCCATGAAAAGGCCCTGGCTGGGGATGGAGGTGGGCAATGCAAAGAGCGGGAGCTTGTGGCTGCTGGTGGCCACCAGCTGGTGACTTGGCTCAGCTCCAGATAAGCCAGTCCCTTAAACACTCTGTACTGTGATTGATTGCCTCCCATTCTGGCATTCTAGCTGAAAAACAAGAGAGTGCTGTTTGAATTATGTTTGAGTTATTGAAGCAATAGTTACCCACATATTCGTATTACTAGACATTGATATGGAGCTCAGGTTTAACATGGTGTTTCAAGCTTTCCAAAACATCTCATTGAAATGGCTAGAACCATAACAAATGGAAAACTTTTGAGCACTCTTTACATTTTTTATAAGTGTGATGCAAAATCAATTTAAAAAAACCCAGATAAAACCCAATACTCTTGCCATTTTTTCCACTAGATTGCCTTCCTTTGCACACTTCTTTATAACTTGCTTAAGAAACACTGAACAGTTCCTCCTTTAGCCACTCCATTGCTCCTCACATTAACTGTAAGCCTACCAGCTCCACATGGAAAGAACTAATCTAGAAAATGTTCTGTATCTTCTAGCTATAGTAAAAAAAAAAACAAAAACAAAAAACAAAAAACTGTGTAATAAAATGAACCCACTACAGTTTAAGAGGACAGCAGGTCTGCTGCGGTACAAAGCTTTATTCACTTCCGAGGGAGTGAGAGAAATTCTCTAATTTTGGAAAGGCACAGGACCAATCAGTCTGATTTCAGCCCAGTGAATCTCTGCCTTCTGCCCTTCCTCCTGTTCCCATGCCAGCTGCCAGCAGCAAGCTGCACTACCACAGAAGTCTCCTCTGCAGTGTATGTATGGTGCACAGCTTTCTTCTTTACAGTCTTCTGTAACTGAAGACAAGGGTCGGAAACAGTAGGGAGAAGTTATTGAAATCATTAAGTTTAACATTAACCTCTTTTCAGGTATTTGCTAATATTTCAGGTAATTGTAATAACTGCAGGTGCTACTACGAATGCCACGGAAACCTCAGACATCAAAGAGACATAGACCGCCTGCCATTAACCTGCAGAATCATTAACCTGCACTGAGTTAAGACAGAAAATTCCTGAGCGAGGTGTTACATTTCCACCCTGGTTTACTCTGCTCCTATCCTTCATTCTATGTGGCAGGGGAGCATCTGACTGTTAAGAGATTAATTAGTAATTAAGAGTTGGTTCAAAAACATCACAAGTTCAGAGAAGAAAGCAACCTACTCATGTTAGAAAATAGTTAGAAATATAAACTCCAGTCTCCTGAGATTTTCTTTTCAGCAGGAAATTTAAGTAACTTTATTTTGAACATACCAAATTGACCCCACTAACTAGATGTAATAAACAAATGGAGATACTTAAGCTGACCTTTGAGCAGTGTCAAAGCCTTCTAAGCTTGTTCTGAGTAGATTAGTAGATAAGTGCTAGCCTTCCTATTCTAGGATATGTTCCAAGGCAAGCATGAGGACCGATGATTTCATTTAATTCCAAAGTGGACAACACTGTATATTTAAGTCATGCAAACCATTTACATAATTCTTATGACAAGCTACCAGTTGACACTGATGGTGTTGGGATAAAAAAACTCTCCGCTTGGCACTGTATCTGAGGGCAAAAAACTACATTTCCTCTACCGTTCAATCAGTATGTGAAACTAATTATTAGCATGGGGTATGTAGTTTTCTCAAAAACCCACATAGTGGATCTCATCTGATCTAATTCCAGAAAAACTGACTTAATAAATCTTTTTTGAAACAAGGGATATCATTAGATGTTTCATAGACTTAAATAAGACAGTGGCAAATAAATTCAAAGCCAGCTCCCTGTGTCCCAGCAGTACTGACAAATCTGCAAATATTTTGGTATCTTGGTGGGACAAGCTTGCCAGCTATTGCTACTCATTCAGTTTGCTGTATCTGTCAGTGATAACAAGTCCACGGAGCTGCTTTCAAAATAGTTCTTAAAATATTTGTCCAAATGCATCTTTATTCAGCAAAATATAGGTGTAAGTCTCTAGTATGTTAAATGATTCTGACTTCAATCCAATTCCAGCGCTCAACATTGCAGAGAAGAACCCCTCTAATATGATTACCTTGTAGGACATCAGTCTAGGGGAATCTTCAAAACTGAGCTTACAAAACAGAAGAACGCTAGTTCTTGGCTCTCGGGACTGTAAACCTCTAAATCAATGATTGTTCTGTCACTCCATTCTGTGCGACTGTGAAAAGAAATAAAAGCAAGCTTTATCTGCAGCACTGAAACAGCAATCCTAAGCCTATTACACAGGCAATGCTGGAAAAGTTTTCAGGTTTTATCCTCACCTGTATGAAAGCCAGATCCACAAAAAAGCTTAGTTACGTTAAGTGGAGTGTAGTCAAAAAATCCAAAATGGCTATTAATTAATCCATGAGTACCTCATTAGATCCCTAAAGCTTCAGGAGGCACCCAAGCTTTTCCCAATGGGGTTTCACACTGGAACTATTACAAGCTTTGCAGGCTTTGCACCTCATTATTTACCTTCCCTTTTTTTAGAAATGAGGGTTGCCAGTGACCTATGTACAGTTACGCACATTCAGCAGCATAATGGCAAGACAGAGTTTCCATATGTAACTTACGGCAGCCAGAGCCATTTGCATTTGAAAGAAAGGATAATTTCTGTAGCAAATCACTTCTTCCAGCTGTGCTTTAACAGCAAAGAGGAAGCCAGTTGTCTGTAGCCAAAGACACAACATACATGATTGGTTTTGCGCTGTGAATCCAATTTAGATTCTTTGCTGAGGAAAGAACCTCAGCCTGGGAGAGAGTCAGGATTTCCAATGCACTATCTCTTTGGTTCTTCCTTCTGGCTAGTTTAGTCATATGTCCTGCTCTGTGAGCTGACTGTGAATCCCATTCCTACCTGCCTGACTGCGGGCCCTGTACAGAGAGGACAAGTGACATAAATGTGAAATTAGTGCTGGGAACTGGAGATTTTAAAAATACATACCGACATGTTGAACTTTGCTTAAGTCTTTGTGGACCCAGGCATAAGGTCTTTTTATGTCCCCTTGGCAGTGTTAAGAGATTTTGTTTACAAAGATTCAGGATCTTCACATTTACAAGTGCTATTTAAGAGCTGCATTTCAATGTAATTATTAAAAGGCATTTGAATGTAAATATTAAAAGGCATTTTAAGGTTTTTGTGGTATATAAAAAATTTTATGGAATATAACAGATTTTTGACTTGCCTAAAAAGTTTTTACTATTGGCTGCCTGTTTAAAAACTGTTACCTAGCTGACAAGTCACATTTTCCAGTTCCAGAGTGACATTTGTTCTCAGTCTTGTACTGCGGTAAGGTAAATGTGACTTTGAGGCCCTCAGTTCTGTCAAGTGCACAAACACACAGCGCACAAACCTCGTCCTGTTTCTTCCTGACACTCACAACTGTGATGTGGTGCAGAGCATCATCACCTTTTAAATGCCGAGCATGACTTATTTCAGTAAATTCCGATTTCTACATGGACTTGAAAACGTCATTGAAATTTGGTGCCCGGATAATTTCAGCCTTATTATACCACATCTGTATGAAATCAGGAATTTGGCTCACCTTATATTAGGTGTCTACCACATTGGTCAAGAGCCAGGCATCTAACGTACCATTGCAGCTAGCGGTGATCGGTTCAATAGTCGGTGGAGCCTAGGGAGCAATTAATTTCATCCTAAAGTAGACAGCTTCATTTGATCATCTGAAAAGCTCTCCAGACTCCACGGAACGTATTGACTACGTCTCCGTTACCTGTAATGACAGCTTAGCCACGGCTCCTCGGTAGGCACTTACCTGTGGACTCCCAAAGTTCGGGTGAGCCTCGGGTGTCACAGTTTTCCAAAGCGTGAGGAGTCAGGCTTCCGCAAGGCAGCTACAAATTTCAAATTTAAATCATCTTTTTAAAGACAGAAGTAATTATATATAATACACGTAGGCTAACACATGTTTTAGCCCTGCCTAGCTACACCCGAGCTTTGAAGCGCCCTTCCCTGGGCCTCAGGGCCTGCGAGCGCCCTCTGACAGGACCAGCCACCAGGAGCTGCCCCCAGCCTTACCGCGGGTTAACGAAGGGAACGTATTCCCTCTATACGGGCTCGTATAGGCTTCGCCGTGTACCGCTGGGGTCAGCTGCGGAAGACCCCGCTCCCTGGCAGCGGGCCCGCCGCCCGGCGGGCCCGGCAGGGG
>WAAD01037736.1:45460-103896 GCA_013389945.1 Fregata magnificens
CGGCCTGGGCGCGGCGCTGCCGCCGCCTCCCCCGGGGGAGCCGCTGGCCTGGCTCCCCTTTCCCCGCAGGACGCAGCCTGGCCTCGGCTTGACTTTTAAACTCGGGCTTTACCGCCTCTCCCGCTAGGTGACTGCGGGCGAGGAGCCGCGCCCGGCCGTCCCGGCGCGCAGGAGGGGCCGCCTCCCCAGCCGAGTGTGTGTGTGTGTGTGTATCTAAATATATAGAGAGATACCAGAGAAGAGAAAGAACTCTTTCCTAATGTGAAAAGAAGGTTTAAACCACTGTATTGCTAAGACAGATTTAAGGACAAATACGTTTCCCGCTCTGTTTAACTTTATTTTTACATGCAGCGTACGTCAATCATATCCCAGCGTTACCTGAACAGATTTCACAGGCCTTGAGGGTCGCTTCTGAGCTTGCTTACAGGACAAAGAATCTGCTGCGTTTAGCAAACAGCGATGAAGAACTGAACTGGCTGCGGTGTGGGCTTCGGCACTACAGCCCTCAGAGCAGGCTGGGGCAAGGTCAAAACTTTGCTGAGTGACTCGTGCTTCACACAAAATCCAAATCTGAGTATGAAAGTGCCCTCCGGCTAGGGGGGAATAAGTCTGGAATTTAAGGAGTATTAGTTGTAGCTGTGTTCTGTTTGAGGCATCCAAATGAAGGGGGGAGTATTTTTGCAGGTGGATCTGATAACACTGTACTTAATTTGCAGCTCCCGATTTTTTTAATTTTTTTTTTTTCTCCAGTAATAGATACTGTAGAAGAACAACCTTCTGGTGGCATGTGTCTGTGTATAATTCTGTGAGAAGGAAGGTGGGGTGAAAAGTATCCTTGTTTGGCTGAATGGGTAGAAAGTCACAGTCAGTATTGAAAAGTTTTTCAAAAATAGGTCCATCAGAAGGATGAGTGGAAAATTGTAGTCATAAGAAACATATTTGTGCTAGGAAAAAAACCTAGACAAGATGCCATTCTGTGAAAAGTAAATGTTTTACCTTATTTTTTCAATTTTTTCTTCTGGAAAACTGGTACAACATACACTCTCACTGAACTCACCTGTTGACCTAAAGTGATTTTTCACTATAGGACTTGGCCGGTACGGGTGCACTGACAAACACTAGTAGAGGCATGGATTTAGGTGGCAGTGGCATATGCTCACCTAGGGCACAGCTGTGGCAGTTTAAGATGTCCCTGTGCCCTCAGACTTTTGTTTCTGCCTTTGTAGCAGAAGTGTCTGCTGCAGTAGCAGCACGTATGTAGGATTCAGTCACTGATGTGCAGAATCTGATGGTTTAGGCAGTTAATGAATCAGTGCCTGATGTTGCATCAGGGAAGCGCATGCGTGCACCCGTGTTCTGTTCTGCCGCTGGGTCTTGGGAGCAGTAACCTCTGGCGGAAGGACAAACAGTTGTTGGCGCACAGTTGGTGGATAGATGGACCTGTGTCAGAGACCCTAGATAAAATGAGCAGACACCCGATTCAACAGCTATAAGAATGATCGTGCCAGGTCAGACTGAAGGCTCCTGTAGCCTGGTGTGCTGTCTCTGACAGACTTCTTAACATCTATACCGTTTGGTTAAAGCCATATCACAATACCGTTTGGTAAAACTTAGTAATACTAAGGTCTTTTCAGCCATGTGTATCTTGGGTCGTTTTAAAAAGCGACCCAGTTGTTGATTATATTTCTAGTAGATTAAGGGCTTTAGTGTCTTCAGACACAGATGCGGTGGTAAAAATGTCAGAGGTTACTGTATTCTTTTTGCCTTGTTTTCACCGTTGCCTTGTTTTCACTCCTTTCTGCAGAATTCCCCTCTTTAGCAATGGGAAAACAAACAAACAACACATGACCCCAGAGCTCTACTACATTTTGGTAACGTGATTCTTACTGGGCTTCTTATGCAAAGTGTTTTAACGAGGGTGCCAGAGACATCCTTGTGCCTATTTTTCTGGAAGCAAGTCTGGGTTTGGCCTTCCCACCTTTTTTAAAAACTTCTTTCTGATTTTGAAACTTCTTATGAGAACGTAAAGAATTATTTAACTAATATGAAGTATTTTGGTTCTTGTAAATTCTTCTAGTTAGTTAATTCTTGAAATTGCATTTAGTACTTTTCTGAAAGAGATGGGAGAGTAACCAGTGGCTCATAGTGGCAGTTGTTGCAGCTGATTATAAACTTTTTCCTCCATCTGGTAATACGAGTCTAATAAAGGTTGATAGAATTTTGGATGAGGATATTATTGTCCATGTTCTTTAAATTCTTTGTTTATTATTTCTTCTGCTAATTTTAGAATAAGCCAAAATAAATAACAGTGGACTATATCATATAATTCCAGCAGATTGTGGAAACAATATAAAGATTAATTTAATAGTCTGTGTTGTCATTAGAGGTCTAAATGAGAGAAATAACTCAAGAATCCATTGTTTTATTTGATGCAGTACACAGATCAAATTCATAATCAGTGTCCTATGAAGCCTACCTCCATTTGACTGATACTCCATTAGTCCCTTTTCCCCTTCTTGCATCCTGCCTTCTCAGTGTTTCTAGGCTGCCTCCCTCCTCTGTTGAAGTTTTGATGAAAACAAAACTCTTCTTTTAAACTATAGGGAGACTGACGTGATTAGGGTATTTTAGAGTTGCTTACTAAATATGAGTTTTTAAACTGGTCTTTGACCCTCATCATGTAGAATAATTTAGCTAGAATATTAAGTTTTGGGCGTTTTTCATCCTGTGTTATTCTTCTTGCTGTAAAAATGCATGGAACTTTGATTGACTCTATAGTAAATTCTGTCTTTCGTTATGTCCCAGACATGGTAACTGTGTGTGCTCAAGAGAAGATAGCTTCTAATTCAAATAAAAAGCCTGTGTGCCTGTTAAAATTAAGTTATTGTTTAATATTACAAACATTTAATATGACAAAATGTGGCAGAAGAGATGACTGAACTTTGGTAGACTGATGCCACTTAGCAGTATACTAATGTACTGTTTCTCGGAAATGTGGGAGGAAGACACTGTAGCTTCCTTTTAGCACAATTTATTTATAACGATTGTTTGGAAAGATCTTTGGCTGCATGCATGAACAAAATGTTGAGTGCTAGTGAGTAAATTAAAAACTTGAGTATTTTGATTTCATCAATAAAAGGCGTTTAGCTATGTATCTGTTTGTGCAGTTTACTGAGTAGCTGCATTTCCAAATTTCTAGACCAAGAATACTGTCGGGTTTGTTTAATCTGAACGCATTTTGGCTTTGTATTATAAGGTGGCCCTGACATACTACTACTGACTTACCAGAGTAAGTTTAGCTCAGCTAAGCTTTTCTGAAGTCCACTTATATACTGTAGCTGTCCTGATTGTTGTTGTTGTTCTTCACACAGGGCAAAGTGGTTGTTGCATTATTTACAGTCAGTTGATAAAACAGTCCTAAAAAAATCATCTAGGTCTGGCCATAGGTGGAGCCTTTGGCTCTTTTGGTTGATGGCCAAATTTTAGTTCTGCTAATATTCCACTACTATGCTGAACAAACAATGTATTTCAAAGTTATTAGCAGGTACTAACTATTTTTGTATTACTTGCCTTGAGCTAACTTTATGGATCATCTCTGTGCTACGGGTGCCAGTAAATGCTACACTGTGATACGTGGCTACACAGAAACGGTCAAGTCCTGACTCCGTAGTTGAGTGAGGTGAACAATATTATCTTCATCCAAGGGATATTCAAAACTTGTAAGTTCTTTACCACAGATTCAGGTTCAGGTATTCCTCGTAAGTTTAACTGCCTCTATTGAAGTTAGACTTTCTCATAAATAGTGCTTGAATAGCTGGGCCTGCGTAGTGAAGTCCTTGACCTTGTCCATGTGCCTTTTAAGGTGATGTCTCAGGACTTTGAGCACTGCAGTTAAGATGAGTTCTTACATAAAGTGTTTCTCTGGTATTTTGTATCCTAGTTTAAGAGGTTCCTGGTATAAATCCTCTTTCCCACTCCTCCTGTTCAATACTCTTTAAAATCACATGCATAGGCAGAAAGGTTCTTGAAAAGTGACATTATAAGAGACAGGTATATGAAAGCAAATCCCTTCCACAAACAAATGGTCCAACGCTGGGCGCATGTGAGCCAGTTCAGACAAGTAGGTCCTTTGCTAGCAGTGATATGCTGAATTCCTAAGAGACAGTATCAGGTGTAGCAGATGGTGACTGTGGTGGGAGCTGATAACGCACCTACTCGGTGCATGACATGCACAATTTTGGATAAGGAGATGTTAAAAGAAACATACCTGGTGCAGATTACAACTATGAGATACGGAAGTCAGGAAACAAGGAAGAACGCCATTTAAAAGGACAAAGACAGTTTGCCCTTGTTAAGGGAAACTGTTTCTGTTATCTGGAATATTGGAGGAGCTGGTATGCCCTGGGGAAGAAAAACCAATTACTCTTGATTGTAGGAAGCACAGCATGGGCGTACTCAACTGACATAGCAAAATGCTAACCCAGTTGAGTTGACTTGTAAAACAACATTGCAGTGCGTTCAGGAAGCGTGCTGCACCACCTGGCTTTCAGGAGGAGCTTGAGAGTTGGGCCATGGTGCCAGACCCAGACTGGTTTCTCGTGTTGCAGTCTGCCAGCGACTCCAGTCCCATGAAGAATGCTGCTGAAACACTTCGTGGCTCTGCAAAGACTAGCATGAGTGCATGAAGACTGCCACTGGGCTGGCTGTTTTGATTTACTGTAGTGCTGCTTAGCTGTATTTGCTGCTTGTTCTCCAACATGCTGCGTCCCAGGAGCAAAGTAAGATACACAGAAGGCTTTCCATTATAAGACACCAAGGCCTTTCCAACAACTTAAACCTGTAAGACCCAACACCAAACTTTTCTGCAGACATTGTAATATCCCTTCCCAATATTCTTCATGCTATGTGCAATACTGCGCATGAGTATAGTAGGAAAACCTATTAGAGCTAGGCTTCATTAAGGTAAAAACTGAGTCCATGTTTTAAAGCCTATCCATTTGCTACATCTGGCAAATATTTGACTACTTTGCCTACTACACACAAACTACTTCATGTAGTATTACGGAGTAGAGTCCTTTGAACTTGCATACAAGCATTTCCGCTAATGCAACTTACGCTTTTACCTTTCTGTGAACCTTGTAGTGCAGTGCTAGCAATTTGTTAAAAATCCCCGAGGCAACAAGGGAACGCTGTGCTCCTCTGCTTGCATAACCTGCAAGACTGAACTGTGTTGTACGCAGGTGTCAGGAAAATAGTAAAGGTATGTAAGTTGATGCTTTGTGGTACGACTGAAGGAAAAATCAAGTATGTATTGAATATATCAGACTTCTGTGCATAACAATATTACCCAGTACAGTACTATATGGGAAAACAAATTAGCTTGTACGTCAGCATGCCACAGCGCAACCTGGTTCAAAATAATAGCTTGAGTCCTGGAAGCAGCATAGCCACGTCAGTTCAGTTAGCTGTGCATTGAACACCACAAAAATGTGGCTATTCTGCTGCTGCTGCTGCACAGCTAGCTCATTTCAAGTTCGCATAGGGCTCTCCACATGGTGTTGTGGTGTAGCCATACCTGATATTTCTGACAATGTATACTAATAGTAGTATGGTACTATGCTCTGTGGTTGGGAGGAAGAAGAGGCTGCTCAACAAGGTGAGCATTTTTGTTAACTTCAACCTGTTTCATTTGCTATTTCTTTTCAAATGTTCCTTTTAGAAACAAAGGTTTTCTTCTTTTTTTTTTCCTTTTTGTAGATCCTCATTCTTTTATAGTTTGTGACCTAGACTAAAACCAGCAGTTTTCTAAACAGTAGATGTATAGGTAACTGGTTTGATTACAGTCTTATCAGTGCCTTTTAAAAATAGATTTAAAACATGATCGCGGTTGGGGTTTTTTATTGACTTTCTTAGTATATGTACTAACGTTATTCACCTCTCAGCTTCTGCATTAGGTTTATAAGCATTTGATGAAAAACTGTTCCTGCAGTGGTACTCTTGTTAGTGTGTTCAGCCGCAGGCGTCACAATGATTAACCACCAGAGTACGCTGTGAAGTGACAGTCTGAACACAGAATCCCCTTCCTGTGTCTGTGCTCTGTGCCTAGACCGGGGGCAAGAGCTGCTTTCCTGACCCAGAATGCTTCATTCAGTCATGTAATATTTTCAGGCAGGAGTAACTTCACTGCTTTTGAAGGGTCCTCTGGTATGGCATATTTTTTTCAAAGGATGAAGTATTAGAAAAATACTTATACTGGATTTAACCAACTCCAAAAATCATCATATGGTTAAATTCCATCCTACCAGTCAACATGCAGTGTCCTGGTGTCTTCCAGATTCCTCAAGCAGTATTACCTGCGTCTGTATCTCTTGTTGTCCTCATTCCATGGCATGCTCTCATTTGTTCTTGGCTACTGTTCAGGACTCTGCACGGTTATGATAAAGTCAAGCTTTTATGCCTCAGATCTAGTAAGATTGCTCCAGTCTCCCAAAAGCACACATTGGTGTCTAGGAAGCACTTAAAAATTACTTTTCAGATTTTAATATCTGACAGTGGCTTTCATCAACCATTACAATAAAGCATAAGCAAGGTTTCCAAGCATTCAGGAGGAGGTGTTCATGCTGCTGTTTGATGTTTAGCAAACTTGCATCTGAAGGGAAAATAGTAGGCAAGAGTCCTTGGAAACTCTGACCATTTTGAAACATCACTATAGGCTGGTGAACCTGCTGCAGGTTCTTGGACAGATCTTGGAATACAGTAGATGAATATCTGCATGATGGCTTAATGCGGGAAAAACAGCCACCCAAAATACAGATTCCATCAGTGCATTTGGGAAGTACTGTGCATTCAGGTGTGCATCAGTTATGGTTTAAAAGACTCACAGATCTTGTGTATCAGCATTAAAAAATGGTTCATGCATATTTCCTGCCATTATAGTAGCCCCCAGCAGTTAATTGTCTGGATAAAAGCGCTGTGTCTGCCTCATAGTGGCTGGGTTTGGGAAGTTTGCAGATGATAGTGGAAAAAAAAGCTGTTAGCATGTTTTGTCTGCAGCTGTGGCGTAAGCTCAGTAGGGATCCCCACAAAAAATGTCCTGAGCTAATTTGAGCTTCTGCAGCCACTGCTCATCGGCTGGTGTCGGTAATGAGGTCTTCTCCCAAGTCAATGCTTGAGTCTCAAGCCCAGAATAGCAGTCCAGGGGCTGAAGTTGTTCCCTGAAAAGCCCTTCTGAAACAGTAGGTTGGTCTGGCTGCCTGTTTTGACATGCTCGTCTGCTATCTCCCTTCACCTGTGAGTGGTGAACAGGCAGGGAACAGGAAATCATTTCAAAAACTGTAGCTGTTGCTGCTACCACAACTTTCGTATTCTTCTCATTAGTGCAATGGTGGCTTCTGAAGCTGCAACTGAGGAGTTGTGCCATAAACCTCCCCGTCTGTGACAGGCTGACACGTCTTCCTTATCTCTCTGTACTTTGAAAGTGGTACTGGCAGCCAGAAAAGTAGTAGGTTGTGGAAGAAGAGGATTTGTGGGCTTTGTAATGAGTGCAGAGGTGGAATGTGGAGACTTAGAGGTGGTTTTCTCATTCATGTCGCATTTTAGGATCAGCTTCACATTGCACAGTGGTAGCGCAAAGGTTGAGACGCTTGCCTGTGAGATTATGAGGGCAGTTTTGGGGAGAACTTCTCCATTGCACCAGGGGGAAGCAAAGATCTGTACTGAAAGCTAGTTCTTTGCCCTTCATCATAGTGTGGGCATATTCTGCTGGTTATTGCAAAATTTCTCTGTTCACTTAGACAGAAGCTCAGTATTTGTGTTGCAGCACCAATGCTATTACTGCCTGTTGTTTGAAAGAATTGCCACTTAAGGAGTACTTTGGGGTTGGAAATTTATTCCAAGGTCTTTGAAGATAGTATTTGATGTATTTTAACTCTTCAGGGTCAAAATGAGAGCTTATCCTTTCATTCTGCTTTCTTTGTGTGGTATAGAGGCACTGTGTTTTTCTCCTCCTTCTGCACATTTACATTGGTGCTGCCAGTAGACACTAGTACCCCAGTAGGTTGGTAGTACCTGTTTCCATCCTGCACACGGTTGCAAATCCATCGGACTAGAATTTTGCTTTCTAAGTAAGGAATCTGACTTGGATGTCAGAATGCCTGATTGTGCAGTACCTGGTATCGTTAGTCATTTTTGGTCTTACTGGTTGAGACATTCCACAGCAGTGGGAGGGTTGCTCCTTCACTGGTGACGTCGCAGCAGTCCTTGATAAGGATCTATATGCTGTTGAGGGGTAAAGCAAACTACTACATTGTACAGTGAAACACTTGGAAAAAACATTTCAGGAGATGCTTTATTTGTCTGGAAGAGTTTATCTTTCTTAAGTTTACTGGACAAGAATAAACTTATCAACCATGATGACATTTTGAGAAGCTTGAGAGTAGAAGTTTCCATTACTCATGAGATGTTCCCTGTGGGTGACTGTCGCATTAATGGGTTAGTTACTTCTGAGGTTTTTCACTTGGTGACATGCTTAAAAATAAGTACTTTTCCTCTATAACAAGGTTTAAAGCGTCTAAGCTGAAAGCTAAAAGGAGGCTCATAACAAAAATGTGTGTTCACACTTTTGGAGAAAACAGATAAGGTTTTGTTGATTGGTTATTTTTTAATGCATTCAAATTAGGAATGAACTTGATAGGATAAAGTATTTCAAGTGCGTATTACCTGTAATGTAAAAATGATCTAATGATATGAAAATTAGAGTAAAATCTAAATATAAATATTAAACCTGTATAGAAATATGTAGTCATGGTGGGAAATCTAGTGATATGCTTGTCACGTTTTTTGTGGTAATGTGATCCTTATGTGAAAAGTATTATAGGATTAATGAATTATTGTAAAAATTTATTTAAACTCATGAAATAATGTAAATGTATTTGATGGTAAAATAACCAGTCTTACCAAACTTCCATTCAGAAATATTTACTGTTGTGACTACTACTATTGTTCTGATTTAGGCTGTACTTTCAAATATCTGTTGTATCCTGGTTATAAAACTGACTTTTTCACATTAAGAAATGTTAATTTAACTAAGTTAGGTTAACTAAGGGAGCATTGCCTGAGGTTTCAGGTGAATATGTGTGTGCATTGTGTGCACAGTAACTTTCAGGCAGCTCTGGCTTCTTTTTTCCCTCAGTGTTCTACAGTACTCTAATGGCTTCAAACTTTTTTGAAGCATCCAACTAAATCAAACGAATGAATAATTTAAAAAAATGGACATTAAAGACTATAGACCTTATTTTTGGAGAGCAAGAAAAATCCAAAGAAAGATATTCAATTGAAAGGTGGATAGTTTTCTTGCATTAGAAAAAATTCAACCAGGCTTTCTGCCCTCCTGATGTGACTCACACAAAAAATCTAATCATAGAAGTAGAGCTTATGGTTAGCAGAGTAACATCAACCTGTGTCAGTCCAAGTCACTGCCTAATTTCTATAAAAGGATAGTTCTTCAAGGCATTAATTGCTTAAATTAAATAAGGAAAGTGAGTCTGTAAATAATGAACTCAAAGGTATGGTTATGGACTGAAAGAAGAGGTTTAAGTACAAGTTTATGTTACGATACACATAGGAAGAGATGTTTTCTTCACGTGGTGAACATCAGAAGACTGCAGACTTCAAGGTGGTGTGAGCTGAGAACAGCTAACAGTGCTCATCAAAGTTGTTCTTGATGTCCTCAGTTAGTACTTGAATGAGGATCATGCTTAAATTATGTAGTAAGAACCGTATTTTCAATGGCAGTGGAATTGTGCCATGATTAAAATCTTGGCTTTGGTGCCTATTACCATCTTCCTTTTCTAGCAGTTCACTCTTCTAGTGTGCAGCAGATGTTGACAGAATCATTTATGGTAGTCAGTTTATTTGGATATGTACTGAATGTTTCCTGTATTACACTTTTTTAATGCAGTTTTGTTCTTCCTATGCTCCTGCTGTTTACTTCCTATTAGTACTTTTAAAGTAGTCTTATCGCTCCTTTTGTTATCCAAGAATAATGACAACAGAGCTATGGATTTCATAATACCCTGAAAAAAAGCAGTTGTCTGAAAATCAGTAGATTCCGTGCTATAACTGGGATGTTTGGGAAGGAAGTAAGTATGATTAAAGTTGCATGTGTGAAAAGGGGAAAAGTCATAGGAGAAATAATATTTCAGAGTTTCTGTATTGGCTTGAATTGTTGGGCAAGAGTTTATGTTTTGTTGCATCAACTGCACTAACAGCTTAGGATGAATTGCTGGGTATACTCCTGCTGGATGTTGCACTTCACAGTTTTTAGTAAATGTGTATTGCAGATGTTCTCTGCTTGCTTTCTTCTGAGTGTCCTTTCTGAAAGTCATGCTACTAGGGGGAAAGAAGTTCTGATTTCACAAAAGTCCTGATTTTATTAATTTCTTTATTAGTAATTGTAATGACTGAATGGAAGGACGATGAATGTCATGTAAATTAACTTAGATATGTTTCCTTGAAAGGTGGATCCAAATGTGGTGAAGAGAAAGTCAATTTATTCTTGACATTTATTCAGGTGGTTCCTGCTTCATAGCCTCTAGAATAAAAGCTAATTTTAATCCCTAATGCAAAGGAAATAAAGGTATTTGTTTTGACTAGATTTGCATGTCTATTTTGCTGACAAAAAAAAGTGAATGTTTTATTTCCTGAAACGTGATTGAGCCTTAGGAGGGCATGACCTCCATAAATGCAGAGTGCTTTAGTTTCATTAGAGCCAAGCAAACAATTTCATGAGAGAATGTTGAAAACAAAATGTCTGATTAATATTTAACTGTCTTTAATATCTCCAAAGACTTCCTTTGGTTGGTGTGTTTTTCCTATCTATTTGCAAGTTGTTGAGAACTTGGGAAGTTATTGAGATAAAAAGTCAAGGTGGTGCCACTGCTATTATGTTTTGCAATCCCCTGTTCAAATATGTCGCTTTTTAAATGTGAGAGAATTTTCTCTAAAATGGCTTTTTGTTTGTTTGGTTTTTGTTTTTAAGATAAAGCACCTTTGTCAAAGAGTCTGTTATTAGTCCCAAGTGCCATCTCAATTCTATTGACTCTGCTCTTCCAACATTATCAGAAGTTCTTTGCATATAACGTGCAAGCTATAAAAGAGGATTTTCAGGTAAGAGTCAGTTCATTTTGTGTGGAAAGACACTGCAAACTATGCTCTTCTGTGTGATTTTTTCCTGGTCTGTTTTTTCTCTGGTTCTTTCCCTTTGTTCACTGTTGTAGACCAGCTTGTTCTTACCTTTTTTTATGTCACCCCAGTAGGCCACTTTTTGGTAAAAGGGAGAAAAACTGATCTGAAACTATCAACACAGCTTTTCACTTCTTTCTTTTGTCTGGGAAATGATGGGGTTTGTATCATTTTTCCTTCCAGCCAGTGGCATTTGGAAGCTTGCTGTGAATGAAGTGTGATTTAACCCATGTAGTAATATAAGTATTTTGATATGAATGTCAAGATCTTATTGTGCTTAGTTTTTGAGGCTGAAGAGGGCTATTGTGACCAGATACTCTGATTATATATGATTTATCTTAACAACAGAGGCCATAACTTTCACTCTGTAACTTCTGCTGTAGTTAGTTGTGGGAAATTAAAATTTACTTTTTGAATAGAACTGCTGCTTCTAATTTGAAGATCCCAAGTGATGGGGGGAGTTTGTCATGCTCCTCAGTAATCTGCTGAATTGGTTAATTATCTTACTAGACATTTGTTGCTTATTCCCAGTTCAAACTAAGATACTTTATCTTTTAGGTATTGCATCTTGTATGGTTTTGTTCTCAGCTTAATTAAAAATCCTCTAGTATCAGTTGTAATTGTCGAAATAATGCACTTAGAAGTGATTAATAAGTTTTGTGGGGATTTGTTGTGGGGTTTTTTCATTTTTGGAAATGGCAAACTCCTTAAGTAGTCTCAAGTTTAGTTGAGACCCTGCTCAACAGAGAAGGGTCAGCAAATGCCTCTGTAATTATCTTGCCCCACATGTTTTACAGTTAGATCAAAAAAAAGTATGTAGTCAACTTAATGTCTTTGAGGATGCCGACTGTAGCCTATAAACCTTAAAAAATTATTCGACCTAGCTAGTGATACTCTGTGCTGTTGCATTCTCTGTGGTCTTTCTTGTCAAGAACAAGAGCTTTATTGTAATGATGTAGATTACAACTCTGCAAGAGCACTGCTCATATTTTCCAAGCATCTTGCTAATGCTGTGCAGCAAAAATAAACAAATTAATGTCTGCCTTTTAAAAATGTTACAACCAAGTGTTTGGGGAGGGAGAGGAGAAAGTCTGAGAAACTATTCAAGTTTTAAATGGAAATTTTGTGGCTTTGGGGTTTGTTTGCTTATTTGTTTGCTTTGCAGTTTGTCTTTAGAAGAGTCTTCTCTTTCCATTTGTTTGATCTGCTGAAAAACAGTAGTAGCCATGTTTTATTCAAAGAAACGAACTTTACTGTGTCTTCAGCATAAACATTTGCAAGTATCTGTAGTGTAGAAGCTATGATACTTTTATTGTGGTGCTTTGGGGAATTTGTGGGTTTGGGTTTTTTTCTTTCCTGAAATTGTTGTTTCATTTGTTGTCATAGCCTTTGGAGTAAGCTATATACTGTATACTTGTGTACCTCTGAGATCAGATCGTTTAACTCCTGTCTGATGCTAATATTCAAATGAGAACACTTAAAAGAAAATTTGTTTAGAATAAATTCATCCGGGGGGGGGTGAGTTAATGGAATGGAATTTTTCCAGGGGCTGAACAGACATTTTGGATATTGGATATTAGCACTTGTTAAAGCTGGTAGAGAGCATAGGAAATAAAATGTGCAGTTGCAGAAGAGTGCTTTTGATTTGGAAGGCAAAATATGTACTGTCCAAAACTAAAAGATCTTTGTCTCCGTAAAGGGGACCTTCAAGAGCAGTGAAGAAACTGTGTGTAAAATTAAGATGTTGACTACATTAGACCTATGTATTTTTTAGGCTGGCTAAAGTCAAGTGCAGTTAGACTTAGAAGCCTTCCATAGTCTATGCGAGGGCTGTTCAGTTAATGTGTATCATGAAATGTTCAGCTGCAAGGTCACAGCTCTGCCACTTTGGACTTTGGGGGGGGTGGTACTCAAGCTACTGGCTAGGTTTTAACATTGGGCACGTTGACATGGGACAGGTAGAACGGTGAGGTCCCGCTTCTTTCTTCTTGTTCAGTCCTTTGGTATCCCGGGGAGGTTAGAAGCAGAAGCATTGGTTGAGGCCTAAAGACCTTGAGAAACATAAGGCTCAGGCTTCCCCCATGGAGGGGAGAATGCCTAGCAGGCTGTGGCTTAGGAAAGGGAGCTGGAAACTAGCAAGGGAGATGAAGGGCAGCAAGGAAGGTTTCTGTAAGTACATCTGCAGCAAAAGAAAGGTTTAAGAAGAGTGTGAGCCCAGTCCTCATTGTGGCAGGGGACCTAGGTGACAAGGGATATGTAAAAGGCTGAGGTATTCAGGCAGATATGTTTATTAGTTTGTACTAGCATGTTTTGCCTTCGGGCCTCCAAGGTCCCTAAGCCTCCTAGCAGAGTCTGTGAGAGTGAAGCAGTATCTACCGTTGAGAAGAATAGAGTTAGGGATCACTTAACTGAACTATACGCACACAAGTTAATGGGACCAGGAGGGTTGCCTCTGAGGGTGCCAAAGGAGATGGAAGTGTAATTGTGAGTCCTTTCTCTAACATCTTTGAAAGGTCATGGCAACTGGTGGAGGTACCCAATGACTGGAGAAAGGCAAACATCACACCCATCTTTGGGAAGGGCAGGAAGGAGGATCCAGGTAACATCAGGCCACTCAGCCCTACCTTGGTCCCTAGGAAGGTCATGGAGCAAGTCTTAGAAGCCATTTCTCAACACATGCAGGACACAAAGGTGACTGGGAGCAGCCAACCAAGGTGAAGCGGACAGATCCTGTGGGTCACAATTGCTTCCACAGCTGGTGTCGGCAACAGGGTTTTGTGCCAGTGGGACCTTCTCTGAGCATTGAGGACTACTTGGAAGAGATGGGATCCACCTGACCAAGTGGGACAAAATCATCTTTGTTAACAGGCAGGCCAGCCTGGTGAGGGGAACCTTAAGACAGGAACAACACAGGAGGGGGATGACAACCCACAGTCAAGTGAGGAGGCAGTGGACTGAGTTAGCCAGCAAAGGGTAGAGGGTGATGTGAACAGAAGGGATCTTGTAATCAACAAAACAGGACTGAAAAGGACCTACTTCAAGTGTATGCAGATAAATAAGGAAGTGCCTACGGGACAGCATTATGTGGAATACTCCTACACGTTTTCTGGGAAATCAGCATGACTGGGTGCCTCGCTGAAGTGTCTGTACACTAGTGCATACTACATACGGAACAAATAAGAGGAATTAAAGGCCATATGCCATTACAGGGCTACGATCTCAGTGGGGTCACAGAGATGTGGTGGGTTAGCTCACGTGATAGGAGTGCTGCAACAGGCAGATACAAGCTCCTTAGGCAGGACAGGCACAGAGGGGAATTGCTCTTTATGTGAAGGAGCAGCAGGACTGCACAGAGCTTGGTCTTGGGACATGAGGAAGTTGAGAGTTTATGGGTCAGGATTAGAGGGCAGACCAGCACAGCCAGCTTTGGTGGTGGTGTTTGCTACAGGCCACCTGATCATGAAGTAGATGAGGCCTTCTTCAGACACTTGGAAGAACCCTCACGATTTCAGGCCCTGGCCCTCCTGGAGGGCTTTAACCATCCTGATATGTGCTGGGAAGGCAACAGAGCAGGGTACAAGCAGTCCAGAAGGTTTCTGGAGTGCATTGATAGCAACTTCCTAACACAAATGATCAAGGAGCTCACAAGGGGAGATGTTGTGTCTGGACCTTATACTTTAAAAAAAGGAAGAAGAACTGGTTGGGCATGTGAAGATCGGGGCAGGCCTTGGTTGCAGTGGCCATGAGATGGTGAGTTCAGGGTCCTGAGAGGAGGGGAGAAGGCAGATTGCAGGATTGCAACCCTGGACTTCAGGAGAGCGCACTGGCTCATCCAGTGTGCAGGAAGTCAAGCAAAAGTGTCAGGAGGCCTGCATGGATGAACGAAGAGCTCCTGTCTAAACCCAAACATAAAAATGAAGCACACAAGAGGTGGAAGCAGATCAGATGACCTAGGAGGAATATGGAGACACTGTCTGAGCATGCAGGGATGGATTAGGAAAGCCAAAGCCCACCTGGAGTTCAATTTGAGAAAGGACGTGAAGGGCAACAAGAAGGGTTTCTACAGGAATATCAGCAAAAGAAAGACTAAGGAAAATGTGGGCCTGCTGCTGCATGGGAATGGGGACCTGGAGACAGAAGACATGGGAAAGGCCAAGGTATCCAGTCCTTGCATTGCCTCAGTCCTTTACTAGTAAGACTTGTTTTCAGCAGTCCTAGGCCCCTGAGATCAGTGTGAAAGTCTGGAGCAACAAAGGCTTAAACTCAGTGAAGGAGGATCAGGCTAGGGAACATTTAAACTAACTGGACATACCTGGTTGAACTGACATGCTCACAGGGTTGTGATCAGTGGCACAAAGTCCAGCTGGCGGCCAGTCGTTAGTGGTATATACCAGGGATGACTATGGGGGCCAATACTGTTTAGTGTCTTAATTCATAACCTGGACAGCAGGAGAGTGTGCTCTCAACAAGCCTGAGGATGATGTAAAACTTGGATGAGTAGTTGATACACCAGTTAGTTCTGCTGCCATTCAGAGGGGAGAAAAGTGTCAACAGGAACCCCATGAAGTTCAGCAAAGGCAAATGCAAAGTCCTGCCCCTGGAGAGGAGTAATCCCATGCACCTGTACAAGCTGGAGGCTGTCCAGCTGGAAATCAGCTTTACAGAAAAGGCCCTGGGGGTCCTAGTGGAGACCAAGTTGAACACGAGCCAGCAATGCAGCATTGTGGCTAAAAAGACCGACAGCATCTTGGGCTGCATTAGGAAGAGCCTCACAAGGAGGCCTGGTGGGGCGATCCTTCCTCTCTACTCAGCTGCGGTGAGGCCACATCTGGAGTGCTGTCCCTTTTGCTGGGCTCCTGAGTACAAGATAGACCTTGACATACTGCAGAGACTCCAGCGGAGGGCCACCGGTATGGTCAGAGGCTGGAGCATTTCGCGTATGAGGAGAGGCTGAGAGAGCTGGGATTGTTTAGCCTGGAGAAGAGAAGACTCAGGGTGGATCTTACCAGTGTGTGTAAATACCTGATGGGAGGGAGCAAAGAAGAGGGAGCCAGGCCCAGTGAAAGGACAAGAGGCATTGGGCATTAATTGAAATACGAGAAATTCCATTTAAAGAAAAAGCTTTTTTACTGTAAGACTGATTCAACAGAGGAACAGGTTCCCCAGAGAAGTTGTGTAGTCTCCATCCTTGGAGATTTTCAAAAACAAACTGGACATGGGCAGGTAACATCCTGCTCTAGTTGACTTTGTTTTGAGTCAAGTAGTTTCAGACTAGATGATCTCCAGAGGTCCCTTCCTACCTCAACCATTCTATGATTCTATGAAAGCATGCCTGACCAACTGCTTGCTTTCTTCCATGAGGCAAGTGGTGCTGCGGACAAGGGGGAGCCAGTGGATTTTGCATACCTTGACTTTAGCAAGGCCTTTAACCCAGTCTCCCATTGTGTCCTTGAAGCCAGATTGGCGAGGTATGTACTGAATAACTGGACAAGAGGGTGGGTGGAAAATTGGCTGCACTCTTAACAGGTGCAAAGTCCACCTGGCAGGTATTAATTAGGGGAGGGCCCCTCAGGGATCAGTACTGGGACCAGTACTATTTAATGTCTTCATTAGTGACCTGGATGATGGGATGGAGTGCAGTCTAAGCAAGTTTGTGGATGATCCGAAACTGGTGAGAATGGTCAATATGTTGGAAGGCAGGGCTGCTGTTCAGAGAGACCTTGACAAGCCCAAGAAATGGGCTCATGGGAACTTCAGGAAGTGGAAAGTCCTGGTCCTGCTTCTGGATGGAATAACCCCAGGCTGCAACAGTGCAGGCTTGGGGGAGCAAGCGCTTGGGAAGTATGTCTGCAGAGAAGGACCTGTGGATCTTGGTGGACAACAGGAGTCAACAGTGCACTCTTGCAGCCAAGAAGGCCAACCGTTTCCTGGACTGTATTAGTGAGAGTGTGGCCAGTAGGTCGAGGCAAGTGACCCTACTCCTCTGTTGACACAGTGCTCTAGATGTGGTCTCACACATGCCCACTTCTAGGATCCTCAGTACAAGACAGATAGGAACACACTGGAGTGAGTCCACCAAGACAGTCAGAGGGTTGGAGCATGTGACATACAAGGAGAGGCTGACAGAACTGGGTCTGCCCAACCTCAAGAAGAGAAGGCGAAGAGGAGACACCTTATCACTGTCTACAAGTACCTGATCAGAAGCTGGAGCCAGACTCTGCTTGGAGGTGCACTGAGGTAGTGCAAGAGGTAGTGGACGCAAGGTGGAACTGGGAAATTCTACCTAAATGTAAGGATTTGATTTAGTTTTTTAAACCATGGGAGTGGCCAAACACTGGCATGGATTGCCCAGAGAGGTTGTGGAATCTCCATCCTTGGACGTGTTCAAGACTCAGCTTGACGTGGTCCTGAGCAAGCTGATCTGATTAGACCTGCTTACAGCAGTACACTGGACTAGTTGGTATCTGGAGGTCACTTCAAAAATATTTTTTTCCTGTAATTCTACAATTTACTGGGGTTGTGATTTCCATTTTTACCTGTAAATGTGACCTAGGGACATAAAAATGTATTTGACTTCATTTCAGTTGTAGATTTATTTTAATGGGTAGACCTCTTCCTTGAAAATATTTTATTTTTAAACAGACTTCTTGAACTCTCCATAACATTCTACTCTATTTCCCTCCTTAAATGTACTGCATTTCTGTTATCTGACTTTGGTATTGTATTCATTCTGAGCACAAATTCTGTAAAGAATTGCCTTGAAATAAGAGAGGCTTAACATGATGATCTTTAACCTTCTAGATTTGGAGACTTGTATGTGGGAGAACAATATGTCTTGATTTGAAAGACACATTCTGCAGCAGTCTGCTCATTTACAACTTTAGAATATTTGAAAGAAGATATGGCAGCAGAAAATTTTCAGTAAGTTGCAGTTACTTTTTTTTTTTTATCAGAAAGTGTTTTCTACGCTGTTTAGAATCTTGTAGTCTTAGGTGAATATTGCAGTTTTATTGCTAACATTTTCTATATAAATATATGTTAAAGG
Organism: Fregata magnificens; assembly: GCA_013389945.1. Taxonomy (NCBI): domain Eukaryota; kingdom Metazoa; phylum Chordata; class Aves; order Suliformes; family Fregatidae; genus Fregata; species Fregata magnificens. Next base: position 63,747 of record WAAD01037736.1, read on the forward strand.
GTTTTAAAGATAATTTGGTTTCCATAAATGTAAATTTGTATTGATAAAATCTTGCAGTCAGTGGATTATTCTAATTAAAGTTTGCAGCTGTATCAGTTGAAAGTTATCAGACCAATAGAATTTAATTTTGGTAACAAATCTAACTCTTCATTCTTCAGTATCTAGACATGTAGATCTGGAATTATGTTGTGCTAAAGATTTTATTTGTTTTAATTGAACTAGTATAGTGGTTTTCTAGTTTTTTCTTTTATTTAGAGATATATTAAAACCTTATTTTTAAACTGTTGAATTAATTCAAATTAAACTTTTTCTTTCCAGTCATTTTTACTGGGTGCTTGGATGCTCTCAGCTTTGTTTGATCTTCTCCTTGTAGAAATCGCTCAGTATATGTTTGGCATCACCATCAACAGCTTGCCTTCTGGTTTGTAAGTAGCTCCTAATGGATTGGTTATTTTAGATACAGTTTCAAGGAATTCTTTTGTGCAGATTTCAATTTAAAAAGCCCCCTTCTTCATGTAACCTTTCAAATTAAATTTAATCCTCTTTTGAACTACAGTGTAAAGGTTCTTGGCACAACTATTATATTTTCAAACATTCATTTCCTAGTTGTGGTCTGTGGTTAATTAATTTATAATTTATCCATATAATGATTACTTTCCATTCTGTTAGTCCCATTTCCACTGTCAGCATGATTGAAATACAGCTTGGAGTGCACAAATTATTGCCATATTTGGTTTATTTAGGTGAATCTGAAAACTGAAATCAGGTTGGTGCTGATTTATTTCTTAAATCAGAAAGACAGCACAACTGTAATTCATACCTTTATGTTCACTTTTAAATGCATATGCATTTATATGCATTTCATACTGGTATTTCGTATGTTTGTGTTTCAAAAATTGAGTGCTGGAACATGTTATTCCATTTAGTGCTTGCATCTGAAGTTCTTAAAGCTTTAAGGTATTTAGTGGTTCAGTTTCGCATAACCTATATTTGAGATTTCTGCACTTAATAAGAGATGTACATGTTACCGTAGAACCGTAGAGCTTGCAGAGCCTGTATGGTTGAGCTTCAGACAGGTGAGATCAGCCTCATACAGACTTGAGTTCCCATGTGTCGCACACTCTGAGGCAATAATAAAAGCTCTTGGAGTGAGATTTTTAATATTAAACACTATATTAGGCTTTTTTAATTTCTATTTTTTTAGCGTGTCTCTTGAAAATAGCTGAAGGCTGATGTAATAAGGAAGAAAAAGCACATGTTTGACGTTATAAAGATACATTTTTTGTAGTGTGTAAGTATTCAAAAGGAGTTGAAAGCTTGAGTAGTACTGCAGTTATTCATGTTTGCTACCTTGAAGTTTGTTGCTGGGACATAGGCTGCTAGTGTGTCTGGACAAATTCAGTATTTTCACCTGTGTAAAAAGATACTTTGTGCAAAAGTAAGGTATAATAAATGTGTGCATCATAGCCACAGGGAACTAATGAACAGTTTGACTATTATACCTTTTGATGGTATTTTTATCTATGACTGCAGAATGTTGTCAGTTACAAAGAAATCTGCATCAAAGAAGTTTTTAGTTGAATGAAATATAAATGTTACCTACATATGCTTTCTCTTTAAGTCATGCTAACATTGATCTTGAGAGAATGAAGCTAATTTTAGAAGTGTGGGATATACAATAGTTTCAGGAGCGTTTGGTTGTGCAAATATAAAAAACTAATATATACGTTGCATCATAATTCTTCAGTGTTGTCTGCTTTATTATACTAATAGTCACTCTTTCATGTCTGACAATATTAATAATCTGTTGAGATGACAAAGGCATTGGAAAATTTAACACCAATACTAGGTTTTAGTTCATTTCAGATTTACAAAAGCTGTTGAGCAAATATAAAGAGGCGCAATTATTATTCTGCTTCTCTCATATTTACAGTGCAACAAATATGTCTTACTTCTGGCTATAGAACATTCTTCAGTGTAGTCAAAATGCTAGAACTCAGAAAAGGTATCACTTGTTTACACTATAAAAGTCCCCTGACATTTTTTTCTCTTTTTATATCATTTCACTGTTCATATTACTGAGTGATCTTACACTTCCAGTTCGAAAACTTTTCCTGCGCACACTTCGAAGGTAATTGCGATAAAGGATTACACTGATGACTCTCGCCTGAAATTGTTTAGAAACAATATAGTACAGTATAACGTCCAAGCATGTACTGAGATTCATGAGAAAGGTGGTAAAGGCTGCCCAGGGATTGTAAGTTGTGTCTTCATCTTGCAACATCAGGAAGGTGAAGCAAATGTGGAAGGGTACAAAGCAGATGAGTACTTGAGCAATCAGAGTAACTATAATTCTTATGGATCTCTCCTTGGCCTTAGGCTTCAGTTTGGAAGTCTTGCCACGGATAAAATTGTAAATAATGACTAAGTAACACCCCATCATGATAAACAAAGGAATCAAAAAGAAAAAAATCAAGCGAGAAAAGTTCAATGTATTTACTTCCTTTAAATGGATGATATCAAGCATTTTCATGCAGGTGGTGAAATTTGAGGCTTTGTCTGGATCAGATTGTAAAAACAGCAATGGAGACGTTGTTGCGAGGGTCATTACCCAGATTCCAGTGCAAGCCAGCACAGCTTTTTTTGTATTTTTTAGTTCTTTGACATGTTTGGGCTGGACAATAGCCATAAATCTGTCTACACTTATAAAAGTGAGCAACCACAGAGCAATGGCTGGATAAAATATAGTGAAAGCACTGATAATCCGACAGAATGTATCTCCAAAAGGCCACGTTTCTTTCGCATGGTAGATTATCCGAAAAGGCAGGGAAAATATAAAAATCATGTCAAGTAATGCCACATTCATCATATATACAGTTATAGTTGTTCTCTTCTTGGTAGTGCAGCTGAAAACCCATAGTGCAGTGGCATTCACCAACAATCCCACTGTGAATACAAAGCTGTAGAAGACCAGTGATGCAATCCTGTATTCTTCAGGGTGGTGACTTCCAGGCATCATATTTTAATCGAATTTAGGAATAGTTGTTGCACTCCATAAATACCCTAAAAGATGGATGAAGTATGAAAAGTCATTATCAGTCAAATAAAAACTTTCTTTAAAAACAAACAAGATCGTTGTAGGATGGGGTTTAGTGATGAGATTGGATTGTTTAGCTGTGAAAATGTGCTAGCTTTGTTGCTTTTTTTTACTCCAAATACATTATTGTGCTCTGAAGGAAGTACCCGTACTGTCAGACTCATGAGAAATAGTATTTGTAAGCTAGCTTTAATGAAATATTTTTAATTACTAAAGAGGTTTCTCACATAAGGAATCAAAAAGTCAGGATTGACCAGCTACTTTGAGTGTGCTTCAGTAGCTGATAATTAGATTGAAACAGCTGTAATTGAGGTAAGAGAGCTATTTTCTAAAGAAAATGTTTTTTCAAGTTATCCCTGTTGAAAAAATGACTAAAACTAGTTATGAAAAGAAGTAAGTGGGCATGGCACGTATTGACATTTGGATATGCAAAGTCAAGTATTGACTTTGCATTTTATCTGTGTAGGAACTACTTAGCTCCCAAAAGAACAGGTGCGTGCTGTTGCTCATAAAAATACATTAAAAAGCTATCTTAATAGCGATATAGCTTCTAATACAGTATTTAATCCCAGGGTGTCAGAACCAACCACCTGACGTATGAATTAGATGAATAGATTGATAGACTTCCCATTTAAAAAAGTAAAAAGAAAGGAAGCAGCACAGTCTCCAACCAGGGCCTGCATGAACAGTATTTTTTTGGGGAAAAGTTGCTGTCTGGTAGCTAGCTACTCCAGAGCACAGTTGTGTTGCTTCTCTCAGCTTCTTGGTCATAGGAGTTTGACATCTGAAATGTCATTATGCAGTCTCAGGTGATGAGAGCTGAAAGAGGTTATCCCCTGGTTTACTTGGGAGCCATTTGAGGATGGCAGACCTTACCTGGTGTTTGCATGGGTGCTTTGGTTAACCTGCACCCCCCTGCTTTCCTGGCTCTTGCTGTGGTCACAGTTTCATGACTTTGCATGGGAGGGTTCCTCTTGTTTGGCCTTTCAGCCAGCCCTGTGGCAGCTTTGTGAAAGAGGAGGAGGGGGAGGAAAGCTTTAGTTGTTTGTCTGGTCTTCTCACTTGTAACAGACAGCCAAGTAACTTCTGCAGTATCAGTTAGGCACCAAAACTGTACTCGAGCAGAAGAGTGCATAGTTCCTGTGTGTTTTACCTCCCAAAGTGGACAATGCATTAAAAAAAAGTTTATTGTTACTGGTCATCTGGTTTATGCTTTCACTGTAATGTTACCAGGTACTTTTCTCAGTGGTATAGGAATACACAGCGGATTGAACCAGTGTTTATTAATCTAGCATCCTGGTTTGACACTTGCAAATACCAGCTGCCTTTGAAAAGAGTATCCGTAGAGTAACTAACTTAAGTATGACCTATTCAACCCTTCTTCAGGTTAGTTTCTGCCTTGAAATATGAAGTTTGGACTTCTGATTCTCCTACAATTCTCCGGTTTACAGATATAAAAAAAAAAATTATGCATACAAATATCTAGTCCTAAACTTTTCTCTCAAAGATTTTTTTTAGCTGTACAAAACCAAAAGGTGTGTTTTCTGATCAGATGAGGTCATTAGAACATGTAACAGAATTTATGTTTTGTATGGGAAAAGCTATGCCTATGATACTGACAAAAAAGTGGTTTGGAAGGCATCTGTATGTATGCCTCTAAAATACCTCATTGTGTGAAGAACACTAAAAATAAAAGAATTAAAGAGTGATAGCAGACCTTATTGAAAGGTAGATGGCATATGCTTGCAAGAAAATTTTTTTAGCACATGCTTGTAGCACAGTTGAAATATTATCTGGCATACTGTCCCACTTACTTTACTGTTGCATAAAATTGTCCAAATATTGCTTAACACACACCCCCCGCCCCCACCCATTTTAAGTGTTTTTTTTCTCTTTTGTTCTGTTTTTTTCTCTCTTGCTAGTGGTTGTGTATGACATAGTGCATGACTACCTATCTCAAGATACTGTCTGATTTAGCAGGTGAATTGAGTAATAATGTATAGGATAGGTAGAAGAATTAACTTTCTATAGATGAATGTTAATAAACAGCATGGATTTTGGTTTTGGTTTTGCTCTCCTCTCCTTCGGACTTGCAGTGACTGTAATCGTTTCTGATCAGGTCCTGTTTCCAAAATAACCAGCAAGCTGATGTTGATGGGAAGAGGTGAAGCTGAATCTGATGTGAGCTTCTATCAGGAAAACCTGTGGTTCCACGCCTTGTTTGCTGGTTATTTCGAGTTTGTGCCAGTTTTGAGATATATCAAAGAATGAACCTACTGTAATGAAAAGGGGGTTTTTTTGGTTGTTGAAGACACTGTTTCCAAACTTTGTGGGTTTAAATGCATGTCAGTGTTATAATTAGGTATTTCTCCTAAATTTAATTTTTAAGAATCTAAAACTTAACATTTATGTAGGTAAGAACTAATGAGATTTTTAAAAAGTGTGTAGTTACCTATCTGCATTTATACATGAATATAGATGTTCTGCTTTTTCATCAGTACTTGTCTGCATGGTTGGTATCTCCCAGGTCGGCCCAAGTAGATCTTTGGGTGCTGCTGGGTGGATGGTTTTGCCCTAGTTGCCATTTTTCATAATGGGAACACTTAGTTACTGGTATTGATTGAAGTGCTTGCTGAAGAGTCCCTGGAGTCACTGGTTTCTGGGTGTCTGTCTGTGTTAATTCTGAATGATTACTCTGATGTTGGTCCATATGTTTTATCAATCTGTTTTGATTTTTAAATGAAAGCTGAGGTCCTGAATGTCTAATGTGAATTGTGAAGCTCATCTAGGTGCTGTGTACAAGAACAAAGACTTTCAAAACAAAACCAGAATTAAATGTTTTCCTCCAGATTCTTACTATGAGTTAGGCAACAGTGACTCCATTTAAAAGATTGTGTGTGTATCTCTCTTCCCAATTCCCTTTTTTTTTCTTTGGCTGTCCCTTACATTTGCTCCCATGTCCCTGAGGAGGACATGGCTTTCAGTGAAGCACAGAGAGAACAAGCAACAAGATCTTCTCCTGGTTTTAGTTTAATGAAAGCAAACATTTTTACTTTAGTGATAACGTACTTACCAATGCATTTAGTTATTGCATATTTTAAAATTTATTGTTAGAATCCTGAACAACAGTATTTATGGTACTACGCTTTTACAAATGCAATAGTTTTGCTTTAAATGTTATTTATAGAATGCTGCTGATACTTTGAAAGTCCATTAAAGAGTTAAATTTCTTTTCAATAGTTCTAGAATAATTGCCCGTGTTCAGCTTCTGAGGAAGGAAGTCCATCTTAGCAACATACATGAACATCCAAGTTACTTTGTTAGCATAGCATAATGGATTGTTACTCACCTTTTGTGCACTACAAAGTTTCTTCTTTGTAGTGAAGGAGAGATGCTCCTTTCATACCCCCAAAGGTTTAGACTTCCTCTTCTCTGCTCAGCTTCACTTAGCTAAAATAGCTCCTCTTTGCAGGCAGGAAACAATGACGCAATCTAGCTAGTTCTGAGCTTTTATTGGTCATACTTAAAAGTATCCTGCTAATATTTCACATACGTGTGGTGTCTGTGAACTGATATTTGTAGTACCTTTGAACAGGCAAGCTTTTATAGTAGTTCCAGTGTGGTCAAACTGGTCTCTTGTACTATGTTTCTTTTTAAAATACATTTTTAAATGTTTGTGGTATAATGAAAGCATATTTTTGGTTGATGTTTACATGCAAAGGTATCTGCATCTTGCTTATGCAAAAGTTTGTTATAAGCACAATGTAATGTATTTTCTGTAGAGCGTAGTCTGTTTTTTGTGGAAATCCCCATTTTTTTTATATTGCCTCGGATAGTAGTCAGTCTGAAAGTGACAGAAACTCACTACATTTGAAATGAGAAGCTTGATTCACTTGAATACACGGCTTCATTTATGCCTGTACTTACCACATTTTACTAACACAACAGCACTGTTTCTATATTTTATTTGCTGTCTAAAATAATAACATGCCTATTTAAGAGCTTTGCGTAAAATGCTGCATGAAGAGAGGTTTTAGCCTTTATTAAAATGGAGTAAAATCTCTGAACTGGTCACTGCAACAGATATCTTTGGGGGGATGAGCATATTCACGAAGGCTAATAGGTAAAGAAGACGAATTTCCGACGTTTTCTCTTTGTCAACTCGAAAAAAGATCCAACCTTTGAAAGAGCCATTCAGAGAAGGAGATCATTCCAAATTCTCTGTAGAGCACTTGTTAGCTCCAGGTCCTCTGGCGAGCTGGAGCTCGCCAGCTCCAGGTCTCTGACCATCAGTCTTTGGGACGTAGTGAAGCACACTACAGAGAGTTTGTTACCTCCTGTGGCCTCCATTTTTTCCCCACAAATGAAGCAAAGAGAGATCTGTGTTGAGGAGGGGAACACTAATATTTCAGTCTCCTCCCGGCGTGCAGAGTTTGCCAGGATGTGCACGTGGTGCCAGAAGCAACAAAGTCCTGCAGTTCAGATGTAGCCAGAATCGGGTTTGTTTCTGGGATCATCTTTCTTCACTGACGGTAAAAGTAATGTAGGTAGGTGATTCTCACTTAGTGCTAAAGGTAACTTCTGTGAAAAATACCCTGTGGTGGTTTGACCCTGGCGGGACACTGGGTGCCACCCAGCCGCTCTATCACTCCCCTCCTTAGCAGGGCAGGGGGAGAACAGGAGGTGGAAAGAAACCTCGTGGGTCAGGACAAAGGCAGTTTAATAAAACAAAGACCACGTGCGGAAACAAAAGGGAAAGGACAACACGGACCCCACTCCCCACCTCTCACCACAGCGACGCCCAGCCCCCGCCCGGGAAGCAGGGCCCAGCACGTGCCGCGGCTGCTCCCGAGGACACAGACCAACGTCCCAAACCAGGAATGCCCCCCGCTGCCTCCTGCCTCCCAGCTTTTATCCCTGAGCAGGCGTCACACGGTACGGAATAGCCCCGGCCAGCCCGGGCCGGCTGTCCTGGCCGCCCCAGCCCACAGCGGGGTGGTGGGGGAAATGTTGGAGAGAGAGCGGCAGCCCCGGGCTGGGCCGGCACCGCCCGGCCACAGCCAGACACTGGTGCCGCCTCCAGCCACCGACACAGAGCGCAGCGGGCTGGCCTGGGGAAAACCAGCTCCCCCTCAGCCAGACCCAGTACATACCCTCTCTGCTGGAATCAAGTAATTTATCTCAGCTGTATGCGTTTGTGGTACTGCGTAGGTATTTGCATAGGTCAGTGTGATGGGTGGAGTAATCGCAGGGAAGGACCTGGCTATGGTCTTTCCTGTTTAGGTGAACTAATACCAAACCTAATTTTTGTGATCATTCCAAAGACCTCTTAAATGCAATGAGCTGTAAATCCTACCGAGACCATCCTATAGAAATATAAATCTATTAAAAACTGCTTAATATTTTAGGATTAAGGAGTGTCTTAAAAGGACTAACCAGTGTTGAAAACTCTTCAGTTGCTTTATCGTTAGCAAAACAACTCTGGGGCATGCTCCAGCAGGATGAGTCATTCATACCATTTTCAAGTTTAGTGAAAGCTCATTGAAATTCAGTGACACATATATTTTTAAAAGGTTTAAAAAAGAGCGTGCGGCTCCTGGAAGAGAATAACTAGGCTTTTGAACTCTCCTAGGCAAGAGTACTTTATTTTTAGCAAAATAATGTACAGAAGTCTGTAGGTCCCTTCCAACCTGAATTGCACTATGGATGTACCGGGACAAGCAAGTGGATAGACAGTGCCCCCCTTAGCTAAAGAGGGAGTACAAAAGTAATTCTGGATTTGGATGGAAACAAGGTGGATGTTGAGGCTGGGATCGGAAAAGCTGTATGCAATGAACTGCCTCTTGGCTTGCTGTCTTCTTGGGGGAGGGTCGGAAGCGGGACCTTTATAGCTGTGTCTCATTTTGTCTGAAGAGGGTGTCTGACGTCTTGACCCTACAGGGGAGGTCATGCCTTCTGACGGCAGCTGGAATCAAGTCACAATTCTAACTTAGCAGTTTACGCAGGTGGCTGACAGCAGCCCAGTTGACTTTATGGGCACGTTAGCCATCCAGCTGGTTTGCTGTAGCATTATATGTGTCAGTCTGCATTCTGCTTTCACTCAGGCTTTTCACAGTCTGCCTGGTGCAGAGGCAGCCAAACCGCTCTGGTGCTGACAGGCTGGAAGGCCTCCCCCCTGAGCGTGGAGGGGCAGCTCTGTCTGGCAGCAGGGTGCTGAAAAGAGGTGTTTGCGCTACCAGCAAGCATGTGCTCGTTCTTGTCTAGGTGCTCAGGCTGGCTGCAGCTGCAGGGTGATAAACATTTGGACGTGAACACCCCAGTGCAAAGTGGCACTGACTGTGGTTTGCGAGAGGCAGTGGGCTGCTCTGCTGTGCCCCATTCCCCTGGCGCTTCGGTTTCTGTTGTAGGAAGCACCTGACTCTATTTTTGTTTTCTTCTCCTTCTGTACTGTTTTATCAGCTAGAGATGAGTGTCTTGCATTGGTTTCCCTCAGATGGGTGAGTACTTCCACCGCTCCAGCTTTTACTGAAATAAATGCTCAGTTCCCTCCAGGGTCTTTTTTTGCTATTCTGAAATTCGGGGAGTAAAGAAGATCGTTTCAGTTGTGTTATGCTGTGTTAAAGCCATTTTTTGAGTAGTTAAAAGCTAAGCCAATGTATTTCATGTCTGAGGATAAGGCAGAGTGCACATGTGGTCTGTTACAGCGCCTTCACTAACTGGTGGTAAGCCTTAGAAGAAATGAGCTTGATCACTTGCAACAATGTGAAAGTGCAGCACCGAAGGGATTGTCTTCGTGCTGTTGCTTTTGCAGGAGTAATGTACTGCTGGGTCTTTCGGTGGTTTAGTCATGGTACAGAAAAGTATGTTTTGCCTGTCCGCTTGCCGTGTAATGTAAGCTTTGTCCAGCCGATACAGAGAAGTTCTGCATGCAGAGGAGCAGAAGGATTACCTTCCGCTTCAGTTTGTTAAGGAGTAGCTTGAGCTTGTGTTCTCCCTCTCCTTCTGAATTTTCCATCATTTGGACCTATTGAAAAGAAAGAACTGAAGCTTCTTGCACAGTCCAGTGCACCAGTGGTGCAGGAAGCAACACTCTCATGTGTCAGTTTATTAACTTACCGGCTTGCTGCTGTGGGTGAGTTCGCATGCAGTTTGAGTTACTGTTCTCAACCTTGATGAAATTGTGCTTCATTTTTTATTCCCATATTGTGTTGTACCATAGTGAAGGTTTAAGTTGTCATGGCACTGAATACATAAACTTACTGCAACTGTTTCCAGTTTTGCCATATGCGTGTTACTCAGAGGCTGTGTCATGGCACAGCTGTCTGTCCTCTCCCACTCCTCAACCTGCAAGTGAGTATAAATGCGGTGTGCAGCAGAGCTGAAGGAATGGGAAACAGAGCAGCTTAAGAGGACCGCAGCCTAGTTAGCTGTACCTGACATGTCCTAATTACTGTCACATTTTGCTTTCTCTTCTGTATTTTGCTAGAATTCGGTGTATGGTTTGAGGAAGGAGTTCCTGATTTTTCCTTTTAAAAGAAATCAGTAATGAAATTGACATTCCATGTTTCTCCTGGGTTGTTTTTTTTCCCCCTCTCCTTCTCTTGTACAGCCAGGGGACACCCTGTGTCACTAAATACCCTAAAAATATACAGTGCATCTGGCCTGCAGTTCATCTGTTCAGTAGCATCAGCCTTTGAAAGAAGCAATACTTCAAAAATTAATTGAAATGAAAGTTGCATCTCTAAGATGTCCGAGAGTGGGGTAGTGGACTAGAGACAGCGGTTTGTTACGCAGCAGCATTCTCAGCATGTATGTAGTCTAATATTAGCTCATGGCAACTACCAACACAGCTCCATGCTCCATGAACCCGCATTGCCTTTGGCAGATTTCTTAAAATGTCATGTCTGTGTTCTGCTTTCCACCTGTGTTCTGTTGTGTTGGGAAGCAGCTTTTTTTCCCAAAAAGTACAGATTTCTCAGGACAAATATTTCATAGTTGTTTAAAACCTGCATGAATACTCAGCTTTTTTCTTTTTTTTTTTTTTAAACTGTATGCATTGTCAGGAGCTGTGCAATGAGTTAGTTGTTCCAGTTTGGATGTGTCTAGGAGAGCTTTTTCAAGTACTCTTTCCTTACTAAGTATGTGGTATGTGATATTTTTACTGTTAAACTGCTCTTAAAAGTCTCAGGTGCATAGGAGTACTGTTCTGAAACTTGATATGCCTCTCAGGGATAGAGTTAATGTTTCAAGAGAAGTGTCTTTATTGGGAGCTGCTTATACTCTGATTCTTTTGATGAAGTCTAGTGCAGAAGTAGGGAAAATCATTTTGCCTCCTCCAGAGTTCAGGAGCTTGGACAACCTCTGCTCAGTTACTAGCCTGAGTGTATATATAATCAGAAATTAAATAATGAAAAATTGCTACATATGCTTTAGCATGCCAGTGCTGTGTTTAATCAAAAGTACCTGAAGTGAGAGTGAGCTGTGGAAGTATTTGGATTAGAATAAGCGCTGTCCTTTAAATTCAAGACCACCTTGCTGTGTGTTGCATTCCTGTGCATGGTGCCCAGCCCTGGCAGGTAGCTTGCTTTGATGAAGTGACAGTCTTCTAATGTTGTTCAGCCCATGCCACCTGTCTCTGGCACAGATTAACAAACACAATAACGTGTTGAGGTTGTGAAGCTTGGTGTGCGGTGGTGGAGTTGAGCTGACATGAAAGGGAGCATTCAGGATGGTAAAGGGGCTGGCATAATCCAGACCAGGACAAAGCAGCTCAATTCCTGTCACATAGCAGTAAATGTGGTTAGTTAGGATCTCTGTAGGGAGAGTTGCTTGGTGTGTAGGCTCAGCACTGTCCTTGGAGGGAAGTAGGGGAGAAGCTGAGTGTGGGACAAGGTCAGCCAACGTGAAGGAGGACAGCAGAGCTGGCTGCAAGCAGATGATTTCAGAGAAGTCACTGTCTTTGCACCTGACATACAGATGTGGCACTCCATCATATCCCTTTGTGCTCTCTCTGCTACATGAAAAATTCCGAAGGAGGCATACTACCCATCTGCTCCGTGAAGGCTGATTATCAGTGTGTCATTTTTTTCTGCTCATTGAAATGCACTTATCCTTTAGACTTGGAAAGGCAAGAAATAAAGGCCCTTAAAACCTTTTTCATCATATCTCAACTAGGTACAGTGCTGGGTCCTGTGACAGGACTCCATACTTTCTGACAAACTATTAAACTACATATATATATATATTTTTTTTACACACATGCACCCACTTTAAAGGAAAGGAGCTGAACCTCCTGAACTTTATCTTGACAAGAAACCTGCAGAATAAGGCAGGACATAGATTTGAATGTCAATAATTTAGGCAGCAATTTTCCTTATGTAGACACTGTTTTGGTAAAGATGGCTTTGAGAGAGGATGAGCCAGTGAAGCTGAACTGGGACTTGTGCAGCTAGCATTCTCTGACACTTTCATCCTTTGCCTCCAAATCATGCTGGCTGTCAGTGCATTTTTATTTTTGCGCTAGAATATCTGGGACATTACTTTCGTTTGCTTGTAACTGAGCTCTGTGCTGTGTGGTGATGTGGGCCACCAAATTCATAGCACTTCCCCAAAGTGCAGAAATGGGAGGGGGTGCACAGCTTCTTTTGAATAAGGTGCAGTGGAGGAAGGAAGGGCTGTAAAGGTGGAGGGATGGGGGACATCTCTGTATTCCTTCTTTCTAATTTGACAGCATATGGAGGTAACCATAAGAAATATACCAGCAGCCCATGGCTCACTGTGCTCATTACTGTCTGGATGATGTAGTTTATTTCCAAGATGATGGGATCTAAACTGTCAGAGTTACTGGGTGGGTGCTTGGCATAGTATCTTTTAGTAGTGATGCTGGATCTGGCTTCTCTTTACTGCCAGACGGTTCCTGGCCTTATCCTTATACCGCCTGGTGCTAAGATCTCTGACATTTGAGAATGGGGCTTAGCCTCCCATAAGAAACAGTTTTGTGAAATGCGCTTTGACTTCAGCTGTGGTGAAGATTAATTACTGCATCAATGCTGCCACCTACGGATCTTTAGCTAGCATAGCAACAGATCTTTAGAACAGCAGAAAACGGGTATAACAAGGTCATTCCTTTATACACCTGCACTACTTAGCCAGTTGTGCAGGAAAACTGATTATGTAGAGTGAAAACTACTTTGACTCCCCCATGGAAGGGAGGTGCCACATGGCGTGGAAGCTTTGATTGTTCCTGCAGTTGTAGAACTGCAAATTCTGTTGTTGGTCAAAGAGTTATATTTCATACAGGTCTACTCCTTGCATTTCTGTTTCAACAGTAAGATACAATTCTGAGAATGAGTTGTAAGCGAAGACTTCCTTACTGTGTATAGTCTGAATTTACCCTGAAAAAGTGAAGAATTAGAAGACACCTAGTGGGGGAAGGAGAAGAAGGACTGGAGGCAACATTTGCCATTCTTCTTCTGGCTTTATTATATAACACAAGGACAAAAACTAAAATAAAAAATTAAGCAACCCTGTGTTTTTAAAGCCACCCACCTCCCAATTTGATGGTGTTTTATTTATCTGATATGTCTGCATCAAAATAAGACACAATAGCAACAACTTTCTTACCACAGCACTTCATTTTTCTGAAGGAGTGGGTGTTTGTGTTCTAAAAGTTTTACGATTAAATTATTTCATGAAAATAAGCAATGCCTTCTTTCCTATGTCGGAATAGGGGGCCTCCTTTTTCGCTTAATAGTTGACCCTTGAGGGTTATTTTCAGTCTATGTGGGGATGATCAACTCGTAAGAAAATCAGCTTTTCTTTCTGTCTTTACTGGCAGCTTGTGGTTTTTTTCCCCCCTTCTCTTCCTCTTTCAGGAAGTAGCAACACCTTGTTTGTTCCTCGTGTTCAACCATCGTAAAGGAAGACAGGGATGTGGAAGTCCCTTTGGAATTTAAAAGGAAATCCTGCATCTAACTGTAGTTGTCTGTGCCAAACAATTCTGTACAAATGATCATTTCAGCTATTGTTTGCGAATTGGCTTACTGTCGGTAGTGCCCCATGTTACTTGATCTGAAGGAAAACAATCCTGAAGTAGTCATTACATCCTAGAAACATCAGTTGTCTCTTGTCTGTAGAACTTCTGCTATGAGCATGGATTGCTACAACATTTTTGTTTTAAGGATCTGATATCCTTTCATACAAGGGATAAAATATCCACCTCCATCACGGAATGAACTGCCTCCATTCCAATGATGGTCTATATATCTGTCTTCCCTCTCCTCATATTTGTAGGGCAGCTAATTATTTGATTGGGGTGGGGGAAAAAAGAAGAAAAATGGATGAATAATTCTTCAAAGCAGTTGGAGATGTTATTAGTATGAGGAGATATTGTGTCTGTCATGTCTTTTTGCAAAATAGAGTGTATGATTGCTCTCTTAGGACAAAGAGGAGGAGAATAATTGAGTAACCTCACAAAGGAGGTCTTGCAGTGACTGATGCTTTAAAGAAACTCCTCTTGATTTACCAAAGTAACGGACAGAAGTTGATTCAGTAAGTTCAGTGATTTTGTGCAAAGGCACAGTTGTATGATAGAGACTTTGAAAAACAAATAGGCATGAGACAGAAGACAGTGTGTATAGAATATAAACATAGAATCATTCAGGTTGGAAAAGACCATTAAGATCATCAAGTCCAACCGTTAACCTAACACTGCCAAGTCCACCACTAAACCATCTGCCCAAGCACCACATCTCCATGTCTTTTAAATACCTCCGGGGATGGTGACTCAACCACTTCCCTGGGCAGCCTCTTCCAGTGCTTGACAACCCTTTTGGTGAAGAAATTTTTCCTAATATCCAATCTAAACCTCCCCTGGCAGAACCTGAGGCCATTTCCTCTTGTCCCATTGCTTGTTACTTGGGAGAAGAGACCAACACCCACCTTGCTACAACCTCCTTTCAGGTAGTTGTAGGGAGTGATGAGGTCTCCCCTCAGCCTCCTCTTCTCCAGACTAAACAGCCCCAGTTCCCTCAGCTGCTCCTCATAAGACTTGTTCTCTAGACCCTTCACCAGCTTCGTTGCCCTTCTCTGGACAGGCTCCAGCACCTCAATGTCCTTCTTGTACTGAGGGGCCCAAAACTGAACACAATACTCGGGGTGCAGCCTCACCAGTGCCGAGTACAGGGGCACAATCACTTCCCTAGTACTGCTGGCCACACTATTCCTGATACAAGCCAGGATGCAGTTGGCCTTCTTGGCCACCTGGGCACCCTGCCAACTCATGTTCAGCCGGCTGTCGACCAGCACCCCCAGGTCCTTTTCCGCCGGGCAGCTCTCCAGCCACTCTTCCCCAAGCCTGTAGCGTTGCATGGGGTTGTTGTGACCCAAGTGCAATACCCGGCACTTGGCTTTGTTGAACCTCATACAATTGGCCTTGGCCCATCTATCCAGCCTGTCCAGATCCCTCTGCAGAGCCTTTCTACCCTCAAGCAGATCAACACTCCCGCCCAACTCGGTGTCATCTGCAAACTTACTGAGGGTGCGCTCGATCCCCTCGCCCAGATCATTGATAAAGATATTAAACAGAACTGGCCCCAGAACTGAGCCCTGGGAGCACCACTTGTGACCGGCCACCAACTGGATTTAACTCCATTCACGACCACGCTTTGGGCCCAGCCATCCAGCCATTTTTTTTACCCAGTGAAGCGTACTCCGGTCCAAGCCATGAGCAGCCAGTTTCTCCAGGAGAATGCTGTGGGAAACAGTGTAAGAAAACTAACGCAGTTGCTTCACTAAAGAATTAAGAAGTTAGAACGTCTCTTTTTCAGAGCTAAAGGACTTTGCAGACTTTCTGTATAAATAACAAGATCTTTTGGTATTACTTTCTTTTAAAATTTCCCCTTTGCTTTTATTTTATGCTTACCGAATACTCTCCTTTTGTTTAGTCATCACTTTGCTTCAGACACCTTGGTCTGTAGTTATGAAAAAGGGTTATATGGTGGTCTTAATGGGGAAGTATCTTTTGCAAAGAAATCACTTCTCTGCTACAGCTTTTCTATTTTGTTTCTGTTTTGTCATGAGCAAGCTAAACAATTTCCTGCCAGCAACTTGGGCCTTAGGATATTTACAGAGTTCTGTTTGGAAAAAGAAAAGATGAGCTACAGCCACGGATCAAAAGGAGGTGTGAATGGTGTCTTAACAAAAAACCCCCAAAAGTGTGGGAAACGTTTTAATTTTCAAGTATTCTGAAGTAAGCTAAACCGTGTGAATAAGATGAATGTTAAAACCTCTCTACTAGTCCTCAGCTTTTGAAGACATGTTATGATGTCCGTTACAATGTATTGATTATAATGTGGTAAGTTATGAGAAGAGATTTGGGGTTTTTAAATTTTTTTTACCAAGAATTCAAAAGTAGTTTAAAAAATGGCTCAGCCAAAAAATAATGAATAATATTTACTGTAGAAGAGGTCTGAGTGGTAGCCGATTACTAGACTGTTCTACAGAATTGCACTTAAAACCTTGAACAGCGGCTATATGAGTCACATTTTGGTAGCTAGTTCCAACTTATTGTTTCTACCATGAAAATAGGTCATAATAAATAAGGCAAAAATAGTTTACGTGCTTTACAACGTAGGTCATCATAAATTGCCATCCTTTGGCTCCACTCTGTCCAAGCTTTATGCTAAATACAGATCCCGATAAAAGATCGTTTAGTGCTTAAATCAGTGGGGAGCTGGGAGTGAGGACCCTCTTCAGCTCATCATGTAATGAGATGTGCCCTTGGGTTGCTTAGGTGTGGACTGGGTGATATGCATGGTATATGGGATCGGGAGGGTGGAGAGAAGCGGGGTTTCTGTGCTGGAACGTGGGAACTCGTAGCGCGGTGGGGGATCGGATGTCAGAAACTGGTAGGGAAAGCCTGAAGCTCTCATTTGCCTGTGGTGCCCACCTCTCCATCCCCAGCACAGACAGTTGTCATGTAGTCAAACTTGTCCATGCAAATGGTCCTAGGAGGCTGATGCTACCCTGTGCCTCTCTCTGCAGTTCCTTTACACCAGAAACATGAAACAGATGAAGTTATGGGAGCCATAAGTTCAGGTAGGACTTGTACACTTTGAAAAGAAAATATTTCTCACATGAAGTAAGAGTGGCTACAAAACTAATCACGTTCAAAAGCAAATGAAATGATAACTCTTTGGATGCAGGCATGTAACATACCAGGGTCCTGGATCACTACTGATGAAATACATTTTCTCTAAGGCAAGAAGTTTGCAGAATGAAGATGTATATATGAGATACAGAGCTGAAAGCCAATCCCCATTACAAGTTGGACCATTCCCAGCACAAGGTTCCACTTTCAAGGTTATATGTGTCTCAAGGGCCTCTTGAAGTAAGTGCCTATCTTAAATGAAGTTGCCCACTCTTCTTGGTTCAGTAGAGTGGCTCACGAATGGCAGCTTACCAGAATAAGTGTCAAGATCCTTAGCAAATGCTAGACAGCTCTCTACTCTTTACATTCATGAAGATTGTAAAAGGCTCAGCTGACCCTCATAGAAACATGAGTTTGCTTCCAGGCTATACCTGACCAGGCTTGGAGGGCACTTTTACTCGGGTGGGATGTATACCCCCACATCCCTCTAGACTTCTGTAGCTTCAGTGAGCCACTTGGCAGTTTGTCCGTACATGATGCTTTGCTCATTGCTCACCTTGCACATAGGCATAGTTTGAGAGAGTGTACGGTGGTGGTAAGACACATGCCCACAGGATTATAGCCTTTTGTCTTCAACCATTATCAGATATGTAGTCCCAGATTTCTTTTACCTAAGCCAGGAGCTTTCTCTGATCTCTTCGGAGGGACAGAGACCTTGTGTCTTGAGTTTCCCTGTGTATGTACCAGGTGTGCAACAGCTTCAGACTAGGTGGGCTAGGTGATCGTTTTGTCCGTCAAAGTTCAACTTATCCAAACAATGATAGCTGACAGTACCATGGTGTATTATGCAGATGTGAAGGGTGACGTATCACCCTCTTGCTTTGGTTAGGGATGTCAATCAGTTGGTGGAACTTACTTTACTTATTGGCAAATTACGGAGTGGGATTTTGAGTGCTTAAATCAGGTGTGTCACAAGCAGGAAATCTGAGATGATTTCTCAGAGCTATTTTTAAAATGTTTTCCTCTGTTCTGGAGCCAGTCAGACATGAGGCCACCTTTCCCAGTTTTCTGATGATACAGAGAGTTTGGGCACAATGTAGGTGAGTTAGTTGTGATGGCACCACTCCATCTGAGAGGCAGCTTTCTTTCAAGACTATCTCAGCTAACAATGCAGTCACTGCACATCTGCTTCTTTGCTTTTTGTCATTGGTTTCTGGCCTGGGGACAGTTTTTGGGATTGATAAAGCACGTCCACTAAACCCTGATAAGAAACAGTCAATCAAGAAGAAGCAGTTATTCTAGATCAGGTTGCTCAGAGCCCCATCCAACCTGAGCTGGAATGTTTCCAGGGATGGGGCATCTACCACCTCTCTGGCCAACCTGTTCCAATGTTTCACCACCCTCATCGTAAAAAATGTCTTCTTTATATCTAGTCTGAATCTAGCCTCTTTTAGTTTAAAAACGTTACTCCTTGTCCTATTGCTACAGGCCCTATTAAAAAGTATCTTTCTTATAAGCTGCCCTTTAAGTATTGAAAGGCCACAATCAGGTCTCCCTGGAGACTCCTCTTCTCCAGGCTGAACAACCCCAATTCTCTCAGCCTTTCCTCATAGGAGAGGTGTTCCATCCCTTTGATCATTTCTCTTGCGGTTCTTAAATGAACTGATTTTCCCTGTGGTGAGAGACAAAATACATTTCTGTGTTTTAAAACTTTTGTTCAGGTTTTTTACATTTTTACTTATGTGTCTTGTACACTTAAGAAAAAATCGGTTTCATAAAGGGATACTCAGCAGTAATCTCTGTGCTTTTCTGTGGAGACCGTTTCTGTCTCTTGTCACCATGAGTTTTATCAAGGGCTTGATGAGAGGCGGTTTTTTGTTTGTTTTGCCTTCGCTTAATGATCCTTTTCCATAATGAGATGTTAATTTGGTGCTGTCTTTCCTCACACTACGGCTCTTTGAGTCTGTGGTCACCAGCTCTTTTCACCTTTTGATGAAAATAGTGTTTTGGTAGCTCTGTGCTCTGCCAGAAGTGTGAAAGAAGACTCAAGCCCATGTGGCTGAAACAGTATAACATCCTATGCCTTCCCTCTTTTCTTTTTAAGATTCTCCTCAGAATTCATCCCAGATTCCTACATCACTTGTCAGAAAATCAGCCTGCTGGTATTTCTAGAACTGGGGCATCTCTGTGCTTCCTGGACGTCAAACACACTTTCTTTTTTTTATATTTATAAAGTCATTCAGGAGGGTTTCTTGCTTCTTCAGTGCAATAACTGTGTCTGTACAGACTGTCACAGTGAACAGCAGACTGTGAGACAACAAGCAAGATAGGGGTAAACACCAGGCATGAGCCCCAGTGTCCACAGTGGAATCATTAAGGAATGTTTCCACTCCAGAAATAAAAATTGGAGTTTTATTTACACCTTAGTGAAAGTGGTCCTTTGGCTATAGGCCTGAGACAGCGTTTGCAGTAGCTGTTGTGCAGTCTGATCTCTCTTACCCTGAGCACAACGTTCCTTCTTCAAGTAACTTCTCTGGGCTGCGGTTAAGAGAGGTGAGTGTTTGCCATAATCCCAGCCAATATTCATACCAATATTCATTCAAAGGAAAAGAAGGACTACTTGCTTATAACCGGAGATTGGGATGTGTTATCTATATGTGTACTTCCATCTTCTCGTCTACTTCTGAACCCCTTCTTTGTGTAGGAAGTGTGAGATGGTCAAATGGGAAAGATAGGATGTGCTTTGCTCCTTCCACACTATATTCAACCAACAAGGGGAGCAGACAGTCAGGAGTCCACCTTACTGGTATTCTTAAGCTAAAAGTCTTTGCCCTTAAGTGCGAAAGTTATGCACTTCCAGCCTATGAATTATTTATCCCATCCCCCCAAAATCCTGGGTCAAATATGTGCACCAGTAAACTCAATTAAAGTAACTTCTGCTTAATATAGTAGTGATTGTGAAAAAAGATTAAAGGGTAAGGGAATGGGATCAGAAAATGAGACCTAGTGTATTTGGACTCTTGAGGGAACTATGAAGATCGTAATACGTGGGGCAGAAGAGACGGAATCATGGTAGGCAAAAAATACTTTTAAATGCAAAGTGACACTTGATCAGTGTAAGGGAGCGTGAGGCTGAGGGCTTTGACTGGAGTTCAACTGATGGAAAGAGCTGCGCTAATTCAAAACATAAACATGGCTTCCCCAGCTGTATTCTCCACCCCCCTACCAGAGCCTTGTAAAGGAGGCAGCAAGAACAAATGTGCAGCTTTGCTTCACCTGCTGAAGGTGCAGTTTTATAGCAGGACTGAGCCGGTTGAAGCATAAGCTGTGGCTTACGGAGCAAGTGCTTGGCCCCAGCCTGTACTTTCCTATCTACCACTTGCAGTGCAAATCATCTGACTTCCTACAGGCAGTGGTTATAGGGAGGTAAAATAATGTTTAAAAATAAAACATGTATACATATATGTTTTTGCAGGGACCATTTCCCACTGGCTTAAGTTTTTAAACCTGTTCACTTCTGGGTGGATGAATGCCAGCACCAGAGCAAGGAAAGCAATGGGAACATGTAGCTGGAAAGCAGAACAGGAACTTTCTCCTCCTGTCACTCTGTACCACAAGATTCGCAGTTGATTGCTTCAGCCCAGGTTCAGGTGTTTGAGGTTAAGGCATGCATTGCTGTAGAGTTAGTATCCTCTGCCAGAGGAGGGGGGCAGATGGGGCAGAAGACCATAACCTCTGAACTGGGATTCTCCACAGTTTATCGCACTAAGCCCTGATTTTAATAACTGTAAGAAGAGACCAAAAAGTCGTTATCAGTCAAAAGCTCTGCCATATACAAAGCTGTGCCATCAGAGATATCAGACTATAATAACAAATGGATAATCAGCTGTTTCTTAGCTGGTGTCAGGATTTGCTGAGGATTTTGAGGGTGTTTTTGAAATGGGGCAATGCTCCGTTTTCACAATAATTAGGATACTTACCTCTGCATTGCAGTTGGGATGTGAAGTCTGTCTGCTCTCACACCTCTCAGATAGGCACACATGCGTGCACACAAAATGCACAGTTGGGTAACATTATTTAAGAGAAGGGAAGCAGTGGGAGGTAATTTGACAAAAAGTGTTACCCGTGGTTGAATGTACCTGGAAGCAAGGTGGTGCACTTTTGAAAAGGCTTCCCCGAGATGAGCTGCCCCCTTCAAATTCAGAAAGTACTAAGTGGCATTTGTAATTGCAGGCTGTCACCACTTTCACACTTACCTTTTTTAATTGCCTTTATTAAGTGGAAAGTACCAAGCATGTCATTATTAGAGATCTGTGAACTAAGTGTAGTTATTCAGATTGGAATGTGTTTTTATTTAAGGGGAGAGAAGCTCGTCTGCCCTGCAGCAGGATTAATCTGTGCAGTCAGTATTCTGTAAGCAGCTTGTGGAGGTAAACATTACATGTGTCTTTGCCAACATGGCTAAATACTGCCGGCTGTCTTAACCCTTTTTAAAGATAAATGAGCTGTAATTGGATTTCTGTACTGGATAATTTTAAACAAGGGCTATTAGAAGAAGCAGTAATTGTTATGAAGAAACTGCACAATAGGCATATTATTATGAGACGTTGCATCTCTCTGAGTGATTTAGTATTTGTCTGTTGGAATCAGGGTAGCAGATTAGAGAGAAACGTGCTTTGATGTGGCAATTCCCATTATTCTTATTATGTGTGAGGAAACAGAAATGGTAATGAAGTTTGGGTTGAGTTGGCTGGGGGTGGTGGTGTTGCTACCGAGAGTTGCTTTGTACCAACATTGTGAACTTCTAAAAATTAAATTGAAAGAAGAGAAAAGATAAATTGATTACTGTCTTCTATATTTCTACAAAACTTTTTAAAATAAAAAGACACTTTGCCTGCAATAATATACTTTTAAAAAGTAAAATTATTTAAAATTTCAATCTGAAATTGTTTCTCTATACAGCCAGTTTCTCTAGGAGGGAGGTAGATATTAAGAGTGGAAAACTTGTTTGTTTCAACAGAATTTTAACCACTCTGTTGGTAATCTTTGCTTCATGCCTGTTGCAAAATATTAAAAAGTTAAAACTGAAGCCAAATTGTGATGTTGCCCACAGTATTTCATTTGCTTGGTGTTGTTACCAAAGGCCATCAAGTGGTTTTTGAGAAGCATAGATAAGAGTACTCAAATAGTAAAATCGAAGTTTTCAAATTAAGGGATATTTTTATTTCAACAGTTTGTTTTGAACAAATAAAACACAAGTTTATTTCACTTCTGAGGTATTTGTGGGTTTGTTGACACTACTATTTAAGCTTTTATGTATGAAGCACAGAAATCACTAGAAGTGTTTAGCCATTTTTCCCAAGTTCAGGTAGCATTAATTGGTTGTTATATTTTTGAGTGTTTGTTGCCATCCTAAACACCCTAAAAAGTGGGATTTTTTCCAAATTCATATTTTAATTCCTTGTTTTCTTACAACCACTTCTTGATTACAGGTTTTCTCAGAGGGAGCACCGCTTGATTCTCTCTCGCAGATTTTAGGATAGCTCACTGTTATGTTCTCCATGCCTAATAATTTGCTTGCATTTTGTTTCTTTATTATTCTCCACAAAGCCTTATTAGTTTGTCCACTTTCATTCTGCTCATAACAAAAGTTCATCAATGTAAGTTTTTTAACTTAGTCACTTTGATCTTTTTGATTTGAAAGAATACTTTTTGGAGAAAAAGAATTACAGCTCATCTTTTATCCTACTGGTGTTGGTGGTTGGAAAAGTGATAAATAAAATACTAAGTGTTTTGCACCAAGGAGAGGACAGTTCTTTCTGGATCCCAATAAGAAAGGCACAAACACTTGCAAGGCAGATAACTGTTCATTAAAAGCCCAGAAAAGCCAACAGCAAGTTACGAAATCTTATGTCTCTTCTGATGCTGGGAACCCCGAGGTGTTACAGCATTGGCTGGACCTCTGGTCAGGGACAGCATATGGCGCAGATCCCATCCATGGTGAGGTTCACCAGCTCTGAGGTCACTAGTGTTCCTCCAGGGTCTTGCTCACAGTACAGATTCATCAGTCACTGACAGAATCAAGCCAGAAGTGAGGACATAGCTTTTAAGGCTCCCTTGGACAATATACTCTCTTATTCTTATCTCATTAATAAAGCTGCAGTCCCAGAACTGTTGTGTATAATAATTCACATGAATGTGACAATACACTATACGTACACTTCAGATTAAATGTGCATTGACTACACATTGAGTAATTATGTATTGACTGTGCATACATTGATTAATTTTGCTATTGATTAGATACACCTTGATTAAGTAGCGGTCGCACGGTATCCATGATACAGAGGCATACACCTCAGTTAGTGGTTATGTGGATCACTAACTTTTCACAGAAAGTCGTCCACTGCTGGCTACTACAGCAGATAAACAAATCATTATTGGTAAGGTTAATTCTGCAATTGCAAACATTTTGATTCAGACTACTGCTGATTTTCTGATTTCTTATGGATCGAAGAAGTATTGCTGTTCTAAGCAAAGGTCACTTAACTAGTATTGCTGTTCTAAGCAAAGGTCACTTAACTAAAGTAAAATTTCCTTTATAGTTCTGGGGTGCTTGCAGTTCTTGGTGCATCTTCTTGGTATGCCCTGACATTCTTCCCATCCCACTTGGCCACTGCTGTCATCATCCTGTGTGTGGAAGAGTCCTGTTGTGAGCAGTTGGGTCATATTGTCAGATTAGATGGAGTGGAAATCATAGTTCTTCTTTGCTTAGACCTTTTTTTTGAGATGTTGACAAAGTTGGACAAAACTGTGAAAAGAGAGTAGCAAAAACCTTCCACCAGCATGTCTGTGGCCAATGAGGCGCGCTTGTTTCCTGTTTTTGTTTGTGACCAAAAAGTGGCACCTTGTGAAAGAGCATTAGAGTCAGATTTCTGAGAAGTAATTTCAGAATTCAAGCTCCGTCTTTATGCCTTGCTAATCGTAGCTATTTTGACAGAGGATATAAATTAACCAATAAAGATTGCTCAGTCTTAGAAGAACTGATTAAAGCATTAAAGACAAATGCTGCTCTTTTTTTTTTTTTTTTTTTTTTTTTNAGTTGTGAAGACCTTAGTTAGGCCATATGACAATGAGACTTCATCTGTAGTTAAAATAAGTTATGGTACTAACTCTTTATTGATATCTATTTCAAAAATCTTTTTTATGGACATTTTTAAATTACAATTCTGATCGTTAATCATTTAATTTCAGCAGGAATTTGCAAGTTGCACCACAAGAAGCACTGCAAAGGGATATATGATGGCAGCGGTGCTTGACTGAATAGAGATGCTGAGCTGTACAGTAAGTGCCTCCACAGCACCAGCAACCACGCTATTAGGAAGGCAGGGCCGTAGCCAGGGGGATTAATTTTTCCAAGTTCAGCTTCCGCATGCAGAGGAGGAAATGTAAAGAGACCTTTTATGGAGGCAGTAAAATTAGTTCAGACAACAGGAGGCATTTCCCTGACCCTAGGCTCTCCATCTACGGTCGTCGTCAGCTAGGTGCTCTCAGCCATGAGCTTGGCCTCTGTAGGTTTGCCTAGCTGTGGACAGCTCTCCCTTCGCTCCTGGGTATGGAGCCACTCCTCATGGCCAAGGGCACGGTATGTGGGTGCTAGCTGAATGGCTGGAATGGTGCAGGAGAAAAGCAAGGAGGGGCAAAGAGATGGCCTGGCTGCACCCAGAGTTGTAAGCTGCTTGTTTTGCAGTCATCCCTGGCGGTTGTGGTCACTAGTTCTGCTTGCCAGTGGTGGTATCCAAGTATGCTAGTTCTAGAGCTTCTGCTCTAGCTTGTGGGTTCAGAGGAGTTAAAGAGGAAAGATCCTTCATTTAATGAAATTAATACAATGTAATCTGTGAGGTCATTAATTTCAGATAGCTTGATTTTTTCCCCCCCTTCACCCCCTCTCCACAGAACTGAAATACTTTCTTCCAGGTCACATTTTTAATAGTGACATACCATATGTTATCTTCTTGCAGGCCTCTTTCTAGATGTCCTGTCTGATCATTTATGTCAGTTTTTGTCTAGAACAAAGCCACTAGGAGAGGTCATGAGATGTTAAGTGTTGGGGACATGAATGTGAAGCTTTGCCCTCTATCTCTCTTTTAGCATAAGTAACATTATTATGTATCTACGCTAGTAGCTAGCACTGACACATTTAAAATAGTTGGTTTGCCCCCATCTGAGTGAATGAAGGAGTAAGGTTCTGATGGGTGGGCTGTTTTGAATAGCTGGCATTGTGAATACACTGTATTTTTTAAAGGACAAAAAAAAGAATTGTCCCGGAGTTGCCTTTGTAGTCTCATAACTGAAGTCAGGAGTCTTCAGTTGTCTCTTTTTGTCAAAAATGCCTTACACATGCAGCTGGCAGGGGTGCTTCATCTCTTCCTGTCCAACTGGGGACAATGAGCTGTCATTGTTACTTCTAGACAGAATTGCTGTAACTTTTCATACTTAAAAGTTGTGATATTAAGGTTTCATGAAGTTCTTAGCCCCTTAGTATCAGCAGCTGCTGATAAAACATTATCTGGCTGCTTTGTAGGCTAGTAAGTTGAGAATAATCAGTTTTCAGCATCTCTATATTTAAAGTAGGCTGCCTCGGAGTGCCTTCTGCTAACCACAACTTCCCTCGAAAGTTACATGCCACAGGAAGGATGAAACTGCTAAGTCTAGCTTATTAGAGGGAGGAACAGAGCTCTCCTTGTGCATGGTATAAGACAATGTATACTTTTCTGGAGGGGATAGGATAACCACAAATGTTGCTGCCTTCAGAACAGGTGCAAAACTTGCTTTTTTAGTTTAGTCCTTTGCACAACATCTGTCACAGCTGAGGAAAAGAAAAGAGGAAGAGGAGAAACTCATATTTTTGCACTGAGGAAAAATGAATGCAGCTTTTTGGAAAGAAATCTAGGCCATGTCTTGACCTTTCTTTATTTTAGGAGGATGCTAATGACAGCATTTTGATAAGGGCTTAAGTAGAGGACAACACTAGAAGATTTTAAAGTTATATCATTTGCTGGTTTTACTGCAAGGCCATTGTGTTTCATGTTGCTTTCCTGTCTAACTTAAAGTTTTGACCGTAGAAGGATTCAGGTTGAAAGGAGCCTCTGGAGATCTTGTTGTCCAACCCTGGTAATGCCAATTTAATCAGGGCTGTGTCCAGTCAAGTTTTGAGTATCCTTAAGGACAGAGATTTCACAGGCTTTCTGTGCAACCTTTCCCAATGTCTGACTAACCTCATGATGAAAAAATGCTTCCTAATATTTAATTGTTTCTTGCTGCAACCTGTGCCTACTACTGGGTGTTGCCATCTTTTCTGTACCCCTCCCCATTAGGTAGGTGAAGACAGCGATAACATCTCCTCCCAGTCTTCCCTCTCCAGGCTGAACCACCGCAGCTCGCTCAGCCACTCCTGCTGTAGCATGTCCTGCAAGCCCCTTCATCATTTTTGGTGGCCCTCTGCTGGACTTGTTCCAGTATGTCAGTATCTTTCTTATACTGGGAAGCTGAAAACTGAGTACAAGACTCCAAGCATGATCTCACAAGTACTGAATGGAGGGGAAAGACAGCTTCCCTCAACGTTCTTTCAAACACGATCCCAAACATGTTTGGCCATGAGGTCACACTACTGACTCCTCTTTAACTTGTCCACCAGGAGCCCAGACCTTTTTTGCCAACCTGCTTTCTAACCAGGTGGTGCCCAGCCTGCACTGTGGTGTGGGCTTATTCCATCTGGGATGCAGGACTTTGTATTTGACTTGCTGGACTTCATGAGGTTCCTGTGAGCCCACTGAGGTCCTGATCTTCTTTATTTAATGTGCCTGAGCAAGGTTATCCAAATTTGGCAGTCATGGGGCAAGATCCTAGTTTTGAGACTTTACTGGTATGCTACTGTGGTAGGAAAAGTAGATCAGTACGCTTTTGATCTCCCTGTATATAAAGATACGCTGTTCTCTTCTGCCACCCAGCTCGAACGCAGTTGGATTTCCATTCTTTCTTTGCACTTGCCTTCTTTCCTTCCTCTATAATTTGGATGAAGTGGTGAACAGCTCTGATCTGAGTGTTCATAGGAGAAGGAACTAGATGACTTGAAGGAAGAGGATTTGATGCAGGTCTGTAAAATCAAGAGTAATGTGGACAGGGTAAATAGGGAGTCACTGTGTTCACTCATTTCTAGTACAAGAAGCAGGGGACTTCAAGTGAAACTAACAGGTGTCACAAGCAAAAGAAAATGGCTCCACACACCATGGGTAGTTAGACTGTGGAACTTCTTGCTGCAAGATGCTGCAGGCACAGACATCTTATTTGAGTTCAAAAAGGGGCCAGACAGGCTGATGGAAGAAAAATTGATTGAGGACTCTCATGTGCAAAGATGAGACATCTGCCTCAGGAAATCCGAAGTTAGACATTGCAGGAAGCCAAGAGAGTATTCTGAGAGAGAAAAAAATTGAGGAAATATGTCTGAGCATTTACTACATAAACAGCAATTCCCTTGTTTTTCTTCAGAAAAGGGTTGCAGCTTGGCTGAGTTCGTTTTGTACCATAGCGTTAGGCTGCAGGCTGCAGCTTAGCCAAGACTATTAGGAAATATTTCACTCAGATGAATTTGATGTTTTTCTAGTGATTCTTGGTGTCCGTTGACCTTGTCTGTGTTGAGCCAGCACAGTGGGATACTGCTAAGATACAAACCTTAGTTTGTCTTGAGTTCTTCCCCTGCTCCGTATCACAGACATGGAGGTAGAAGAGACAGAGTATATAGCTGCTTTTCAGTTCCTCCAAAACTGGTCGTGTAAGGCAAAACTTCTCCTTCTCTTCAGTTGCACCCTATTTATTTTTCACATGCTGCAGGCTGTCTCTTTGTTTTCTTGGAGTCTATTCAGTCCTTGCTTACCTGAAAGCTTTTGACTTTCAGAACAATGTTAGTCTTTAATGCAACATCTGTTTAAAAAAACTCAAAACACAGACCAAGCCCCTCCATTTTTTTCTTTATATTAGTGAGCTTGCTGGTTTAAGAGGAGTAATTAACCACCTTCAGGACTCATGTTATTTGTGGTAGCATGTTTACCACTTCGGACAGTTGCTGTTACTGTCTTTTGCTAGGAGATGACGATGTTGCTGGCAGGTTCCTCATCTGCAGGGCCACAGCCAAAAGAGTCAGGAAGCGATGCCTTGGGCAATACCTGTCCTCTTCTGCTGGGACTGTAAGCCACAGGAGATTGTGTTCCTCATCTCCACACTTTCAGTTAGGCTTCAATATCTTCGAGCCCAAAGCGGTTGAGGGAACCCATCTGAGCACTTGCAGTAGTAGTCCTTAGTTCTGCATTCTCAGCGAAAGAAAAGGTGAAGGCACTAAATGCTCTTTTGCTGAAAATGCATGTCTGTTTTGGGATTTTTCATGTGATGCACCTTCACTTGGTCATGTGTTCAACAACAGGTGTCTATACAACTTTCTTTTCTGGACTTGGACAGAGACAGCCAAAATGTACCATTTGACCCCCACCATCATTTTTATTTCTATGTGCTCTGTCACATTCCCTACCAGATAAGATTTGAGAGAGATGTCAGCAGTAGACACATAGTCTAGTTGGTGTCCTCTTAGCAACTGCCCTAGCCCTACACGCCAAAGTGTAGAGTTGGAAGGTATTCTATTGTTTTGTCATGAACATGGGTTTTAAGATCCTGACTGGACTTCACCCTCCAAATAGAGACCCAGTTTTTCCAAAGAACTTCAGTCAGATCCTCATAATGAGCAAGCCATTTGAACGTCCTGCTAGGTGTCAGCTGCTTTATTTATATGTGAAAAGGGTGGGTGAGCTCCAAATCTGTATGACCATTTCCCAGCCTTTCACATAGAAGGGGGCATTTTCTAGAATGTGTCAAAAGCTTTTGCCAAAGCAAAAGCTCACTTTCTTTTGCAAACCTCATACTGCTTCAGCCACGTGTTGCATGGTGTGGCATGCTCATGTCCTTTAAGACAGACACATCTGTTATATACTCAGTGTTGGAGAGGAAAAGAGATAGCAGGTATGGCTTTACCCCCTATATTCATGTCTGTGCAGCATGCAGGAGGAGAGGGCCCTGTGGTGTGCCACTACAAGTAACTGCTTTGTAAAAATACTCCAACGGACAGTACTGGGGGAAGAGTACCAGCAGGATGAATGGATAAGGGCATCTTGAAGAAAACCAGGTGTTTGAGAATAGCTGTAAGTTTTCAGTATTACTGCTCTCACTTGCTCCCATGCAGCAGCTTGTTACCAGCTCTCTGGTGGTGGCTACCAGCCCCACAGCACAGCTGGTAGAAGAAATAGGACAGATGCTCTCTAAATGACTTCAATGCCGTGTCCCAGGCCAACTGAAACCACTGCTGCTACTTTTGGCAGTTTCAGATAAGCACACAGAAGAGAGGCTCCTCATTGATAAGAGTGTGTATGAGCTGTGAGCGTGTGCTGACAAGTAGTGAGGGGAAGCAGTGGCATCAGCTGCCACAGCTATAAATTGTCACTGTCTGTGTGTCTGTGCCTTTAGGACTTTTTTCAGGAAGCTGACCTTATCTTAGCTTTTAAAGGTTTTTATTTTATTGGTTTCTTCAGCATTTGAGAAATATTAAAATAAGGAGAAAAAAATAGCCTTTCTCAAACTCGTATCTAACTGGACCAACACTCTTAGGCTTGTTAGAGCAAAAGCAGTATTTTGATGTAAAGTTAGCTGTTGGAGAATGTTGATGTGATTAAAAAACAAAGTCTAAATTTGAAAATAACAGAATTGCTAACGTGAGAAAACGAGGATAGAGAAAGATTTTCAGTACAGATCTTCTCTTTGTTTCCATTTAGAAGATAATAGATATCTGCATTATCAATGCTTACAAATATCTGAAGGGTGGATGTCAAGAGGATGGGGCCAGACTCTTCTCAGTGGTGCCCAACGACAGGACAAGGGGCAATGGGCACAGATTGGAACACAGGAAGTTCCACCTGAATATGAGGAAAAACTTCTTTACTGTGAGGGTGACAGAGCACTGGAACAGGCTGTCCAGAGAGGCTGTGGAGTCTCCTTCTCTGGAAATATTCAAACCCCCCCCGGACGCGGTCCTGTGCACCCTGCTCTAGGTGTGCCTGCTCATGCAGGTGGGTTGGACAAGATGATCTCCAGAGGTCCCTTCCAACCCCAGCCATTCCGTGATTCTGTGATTATGTGGTGCTGTGATATATATTTGAGTTATATTGTACAGACAAATATAAAAAAGACTTCTTGCCTTTAAGGTTTTATAATCACAGTTAGATGAAACGCATACCAAAAATAGAAAAAACAGACATTAGTAGAATAAAATGAGCTTCTACTGGTGTGATGTTAATAATATATATTTTATTTCTACAACTTCTAGTTATTCATGAGTGGTCTGTTTGTGGTTTTATCAGGTTATCATTTGCTTACCCCAATAGGAACAAATTCTTAAATAATATTTTAAAATAGTTTATTAAAAAAGCTGACAAGAACAGAACTACTGTAACATACAGAATTAAGTAGAACTTCTCCTGTTAAAAATTATTTTTCTTACTCCATTTTCCTGTAGCTGCATAGTGTCTTTTGTAATTAGAAACTCAATTTTGACAATCTTAAGTGGTATGAAATACAGGGTCTTTTGCATTTTCTTTCCTATAAGAAAATAATTGTTAATTTAATGTTTCCATACTGCTGTTCAGATATGACCCTTCCATATTTGCAGGTAGGTGGAGGTCAACACGTGAGGAAGGAAGGAATTGCAAAGGTGACAAATGTAACTATGTTTGTTTGACTTCCAGTACAACCTCAATGACAGAGAGATACAGCTGCAATAATTAACATTTATTCTGACATCTGGCATAGCTTTTACCAGTAATTATCAGGCATTCTTTAATTTTCCTTTTCCATCACAACCTCATGGTGCAATTACCAAGTTGTGTTGGCAAGTGAAGGCATATTAGTAAGGTGGAAGACAAAAGAAAAGACATGGGGGCCAGGAATAAAGTAGGGAAGGAAACTGACACATGACGGAAGGGCATGACAGCAGGAACCCAGGGCTTGCATCCTGGATACTCAACTGGTATTGAGCCGATTCCAGCAGGATGTGTTTAAGTCATTTGGTCTCTTTGCTGGCCCAATTTCAGTGTGCCCAAAGGGATCCCAGATGCACTGTATGAAGGCATGATGGGAAAGCTTGTTCTTTCCCAGCCAGTCCTGCTGTTCTCATTTATTGCTCTCTCAGGTGAACAGCGCTTACGATCTCACACCGTCAGAATTAACCCATTAATTTACTTTTTGGTGGCTTCAACCGTGAACATTTGTTCCTGTTTCTAAAACGTTTGTCTTGTGTCCATGTCTGACTTCAGCAGAAGTTCTGAAGAACCCTGTATCACTGTTCTTTTAACTGAAACAGTGCAGTTTTCATATTACAGTCTCTTGCTTCAACTTATTTTTTGTGTTTATAAATAATTTATATACAACTAGAGACTCTTTACAATACATATTAGGGAAAAAAGTTCTCTTTTAGGAAAAGGGGTAAGGAGATAATACACCTTGTAAAGATGAGTGATTTAACATACCAGAGATACTCAGCGTTGGGGAGAACCAAACAGTTCATTAACTTTTCATCTGTTACATTTGACAATGTTATCTATGTGAATTGTCCAGTAAGGTACTTGTGCTCCAAATACTACAAAATGCAGTTTCATCTCCAAAGGGCTATAAACTCAGCACTTGTGATAGTCAAACGTGCACAGAAATTGTCCATTTTATCGAAAAGTTTTGTTTCCTTTGCTTGTGTGACTCGGCTAACAAAACCATTGCTGTAATTGTAGCTGAGCTAGAGGTCTTGCAATTTTCAGATGTTCTGGTTGTAGTCAGTCTGAATTGTAAGCTCTTTGTATTTAGTCCTTTCTCAGACACCCAAACTATGAATCGAGTCTTTACTTGAGTTAATAACATCCAGGCATACATATGTGCAGTATGGAATTTGAACATTCACAATGGTGCATATTTCCTGGAAAAAATGAGATCAGTCAAAATGATACAGCTAGGAATTATAATGCTGAGTTTTCCTGCTGTCCTGTGACAAGTCTTTTTCAGTCCAACATCACTCCTTGATTTCCTGACATCCTGAGAAAGAGAATCTTACTTAAGCTGCTGTACAGGGAGCACTAAGAGTTTTTACTGTGGACCCTGGATTTTTAAGCTTGTTCCACTGCGGTGTACTACAGACTTTATTTTTCAGTTAGATTTCCATTGGAAGATTTTGCAAGTACCATCATTTGCGTTTCTCCCACGTCACGTGAGCTTTCTTCGTGATGTGACCTGACAGCGCTTGAAATTGATACACTCACTTGTCGCCTCAATATTTTCATTACAGTTCTCTTGTATCCTTTGCATGCAAAGAAATAGATGAAAGGATCTAGGCAGCAGTTAAAATTCATCAGAAACACAGTATAATGGAGTGACTTCTGGAAAATTTTCTTTTCAGTGCATGAGGGTTCATTCTGAAGCTTCTTAATCATGTGTTGTATGATCGCAACATGATAAGGTGTAAAGCAGATGATGAACACTATAATTACAAATATGATTGTATTGATGGCTTTTTTGTTTATCCCCGACTTTTCAGTCAGTGGATTTTCCTTGGCCGTTTGAAGAAGTTTGCAGCTAATTTGAGAGTAACAAAATAGTATAATCCCCAGGGGAATAAGGTACCCTACTAAGCAGGCCGCAAGAAGTATAAGTGGTAGATGTGCTATTTTTTCAAAGTTTGGATATTCCATACACGTAGTCCTTTCTTTTTCTTCCTGTGACATGGGTTGTATAAGTAATGGGAAAGTTTGACTAAATACAAGAAACCAGATAAAGACACAAATGCCCTTGGCGTATTTAATCCTTCTGATCTTGTATCGGAACGGGTGGACAACAGCAAAAAACCTGTCAATGCTCAAACACGTCA
Organism: Fregata magnificens; assembly: GCA_013389945.1. Taxonomy (NCBI): domain Eukaryota; kingdom Metazoa; phylum Chordata; class Aves; order Suliformes; family Fregatidae; genus Fregata; species Fregata magnificens. The sequence continues at coordinate 96,996 of WAAD01037736.1, forward strand.
TGAAGTTTACACCTGCGTAGGTGTTGATATAGAACAAAAGAGCGGTTATTCGACACAATGCTTCTCCAAATGGCCAGTGAAATCCCAGGGCGTAGTAGGTGATCCTTGTAGGCAAGATGAAACAGAACAGGAGATCAGAGAAGACGAGATTTGTTGAATAGAGAGTAGTGGAGTTGATCTTCTTTCTGTTTTTAAAAATGACGGTGAGGGCAATGGTGTTTCCAAGCACCCCAAGAATTAAGATGGAGCTGTAGAAGACAGACAGTAGTATCCGTGCTGTATCTTTGTGCTCATATAAGTCGCAGGTGGAACTGTTTGTCTGAGAAGCTGTGAAAGTGTCCATTTCTGTAACCACTGTTGTTGCAGGAAGCTCAGTAGACCTAACATGGAAAAAAAACCAAAAGGGAACATTTTGTAATAAATGTAGATAAACTTCTTCTGCATAACAACAGCCAACCTCTGTTGCAAAAAGCAAGATTGTAAAAAACTGAAATGAAACTTCATTGTGGTGAAATGCTTTTCAAGCCTCCTTCTGAAAACAAACGAACAAAAAGATGCCTCTTTTTGGCTTTTCTGTTTTGATCCCAATTCCTTCTCTCCTGAAAAAAAAATCAGACGGGGCAAAATAATAAGCCAGGGATGTAATGTATTTGGAAAGTGAAGTTTATAGATGGTCAGGAGGTAGGAGACTGTTTAAAGCAATCTGAGGGGAAAAAGGAGTCTTAAGAAACCACATGATAAAGGAACATATGAAGTCCCCAAGGGTCAGACAAGCAGACAAAATCTTTTAAATGTGTTTCAGTTAATTTTTAGGGCGTTTTTGTTTCTAACAATTCATGTTGTGATGGTTTAACTTGTTCAGAGAAACTAAATTTTTTCAGCATTCTTATCATATTGGCATTATGATAATTCAGCTTGTTTAATACTAGCTTTAAGAATTGGCTTTTGGGATCTAATTCAAATATTGTTACATACATAAATTCTTAAGACTACTACTTTAGTCACTCCTTAGTGGTGCTGCAAAAGAGAGCTGAAATATTTTACATGTTGTCAATTTAGTAGATTTTAGACACTGTTTAACCTGCACAGTCAGAAGTAGCATGGAAGAGCTGCGAAGTGGCAGTGATTTGGGGGACTTAAAAATATGAAAAATGGTCGAGCAGAATTTCAGAAACGGAAAGGACCCTATCATGTTGATATTGCTTCCAGTGCAAAATATTTCTTAGGTGTGTTGTTGACAGTTGCATACTGTAAGCATAAATGTCAGAAAGGATGGGGCATCTCACGTTACTCCTCGAGCAGCTGTTGTGGAAAATGGTGCCTCTTAGAGGCACCATTTATGGATTAAAACAGCAGTCAAAACAAGATTGCTTTAATGCAGAATACTATCTGGAGATAAAAGCTGTTGTAACCTGAGTTTTAAGTCCGTCTGGTACCTTTAATTGAAATGTCTAGGCTGTTTCTGAGGATCTGCCTTTCAACACACAATATTTACAAACAACTGCAGCCTGTTGTACCTTGAAAAAGTCTTTCTGGAAAATACCTGTCAGTTTTAAGGGCTTTAAGCTACACATTTTAGAAAGTATTCATTATCCTTTTATTAACCTGTGGAAGCATTAAAAGGTCACTATCTTTCATGTTTTGAGGAGATTGTCCTACTTATTTCAGGTCGTTCACAATTAATGTACCTGCAACACATACTGTATTATAAGGCAGTCTGATCAGACTTCTGGCTAGATTAGCAGGGGTGCATAAGGCTCTCTGTAAAGAGTAAACCTATGGATAGTGGATGATGTGTATTAAAATACATAAATGAGTTATATTACATATGTTTAAGGAAGAAATTTAGCATCCGGATAGTATATTAAGTCTATATTTGCTGCGTTGCACAGGCAGTAGGAAAGACAGGTGAGTGATTTCTGACTGATAGATGTACAATGTTCTGGTTCTTAGATACCTGTGAAGTATGTACCATGTGTCAAGAGGTGGGAATACTGCATTCAGGGTTGGAAGTCAGATCTGAAGTATGAGTTTTGTGGTTTGAATAAGGGAATTGAACTGGTAAATAGCAACTCCAGCTGTAGTGCAGATTTAAGAATGTCTGTAATTTTATATTAGTTAATTCCACATCATTCACAGTATCTTGGTGTTAGTGCGTTTGATGATTGATTAATACAGTAGTTATTACCCTGAGGATAGTTCTGGTGTACTTTCCTCCTGTTTCATCTTTTCCCTTATAGAAACGTGTAGGATGGCTCTTGTTTTACGTAAGCGTAACAGACTGCTTTTTGCAGAAAATGGTGTGGGTTTGTGTAGGCACCTGGATAAGAGTCAGTGAGGTATTTTGTTTTGTTTCTCTTATTTAAATGCTTCTGATTACTTGTTCACACTCCCAGCATGACATCTATCTTCTACTCATCTCTTCCTTGAAATTTAGGTAAAATCATTTCTTAAACATATGTAGGGAAGAATAATCTAAGATTTATGATAAAGAGTTCTATTGCAGTAACTAGCTACAGCATATTAAGTGCATAATTTTATTTTCACTGTAAAGGTGTGATAGTTTTGGTTCATAAATAATGTGCATAATTGTCACATCCATTCGTCTTTCTATAAATGTTTGTAAAATGTAGAATATCTATTAGACAAACACATGTAACTTTGGTTTAGGAAAAACTCCCTAAGTTCAATGAAATTTTTTTTTTTTACAGCAAGGGTAGAATTTCATAAAATGCATGTTACCTAATTTTGTGCTATGAAGTCAGATCTTTAATGTAATAAATTAATCTAGAACTTGTTGCTCCAAATAGGATGTTCAGCGTCGCATAAAACCATGGCTATATTGAGAAGGAGTCCTAGCTGAGAGAGTGTTTGTGTCTATCCATGGTGCTAGCATGGATATACATGGGGAGCAGTTCCATGGCAGAAGAAACTGGCCATAAACAGATGAGAAGAAAGCTGGAGGACCACAGCTCATGGGCAGCGTGCAAGGCAGCTAAGCTGTGCTCCTTGACACAGGATGTCAGCAGGCTCTTCTGCCTGCTGTGGAAGTCAGCCCTGGGTGGGGAAAGTGTTCTTTTTGATCCTCTGTTATCCCCAAAATATTTTGACTGTTAACGTAGGGTGCACATTTTGTAATACTCTAGATGAATATTAGTATTTTCGCTATATGTAGGCATGTATGGGCATTTTTGAGCAGTCACCATGGTGTCTAGGTGTTATACTACCTGAATATATTTCATTTTTTTAAAAAAAACCTCTCAAGATACTGTATCTGGTTTGGGGCCCAAACAGATGATAAAGTCAGTCATCTGACAACTTAATGTGCATCACCTGACCTATGATATCTTCTTTGTACATCTGAGCTCTTATTGTTGTTGGGTGAACTCCATTCACCTCAGCAGGTATTTCACTTTTTCTTGTCAATCTTGAACAGGGCTGCATTTAAAAAAATACTTTCTTCCTAAAAGACATCCAGACTATTAAGTAAAACAAGACTTTTTTTGGGTTCTTGTGTCAGGTTGCTGTTTATTTCTTGGCAGCAATCCTTAGTGATCAGCTTATTATACTTACAGAGCATATGCCATCCTCCACGGAAGGTATCTGAAAAAACAACAGCAGGCCCATTTTGTGTACTTTTTGCGTGTTTTGCATTCTTGGAGCAAAAATGGAGAATGTTACCTCCTTACTGCTGCAAAACTCAGACTAGCTGGACTTGCTTCTTACTGATTTTAGTGAGCTGTGTGCCTGAATACCGTATGAGAACATGGCCCTTTAATGTCATGAATCCAGATGCACCATTGAAGCTACTCTCTAGAATCACTATCAGAATGTTTGCTCTTCTAGGTTGTTGGATTGAATACCCCTGCCCAGTGGCCTTCTGAGTTTATCAACAATAGTATTTTGAAGTATATATTTGGGAAAAAAAAAAGATTACATTAATTTACTTTACCAATTTAATAATTTTAGAAAACATTGCCACAATTTTTTGCATTAGAGGTACATGCAAACTTTGAAGGCATAAAATATTTAAAATTCCTGTCTTTATATTGATATTGGAAAGAAGGTTGTTCAGGTTTTTACTTTTTCCTGAGTCTGCAGACACACAATGCTCAATAACACAGACCTGTAAAGTTGTAGTGCAAAGAGACCGCTTGCTCATTTAATGTGACCACCTGTATAATCCAGGCTATGGTATTATTTTAGTTATTTGTGTATGGATTCCACTAACTTTTCATTTAAAGTGTATTTTCCAAAGTGCTGTTTGGTCTTGATTTGGAGAACTGAAGAGAAAGCAAATTAGCCATTTATACTGTAGTTTTTGGTCAACCAACCTCCCTGTTAAAAAATGTGGGTGTCTCATTTAAACTCCTCTAAAATTAATTTGCAGTTGCTGGTTTTGTTGAGCCATTCCCCTTTATACAATCTCATGGCTTTGGCAATTCAAGGTGAACTTCTCAAATGTCTCACCACAAGCCAAAATAGTCCCCAGCTTAGTCCCGCACAGGTGATGGGGTTCCAGATGCCTCTCGGTATCGGTGTTACCTGGAAGCATACTCACCACTGCATCCCTGTGTTTTCTGCTCAGTTGATTAGGTATCTGAGAGAGAGTTGTGTAGCATTGCACTGGGAGCTTGTGAAGTTAGTTCACTGTGATCCCGGAGTACTTCTCAGATTCACTGTGTCTTAGGATATCTCCAGTCTAGGGGCATAGCCATTGCTCTCTGCTTCTACCTGGGAGGACCTTACGCCTGGGAGAGTTTAAAATTAATTTTAATGTTATGCCCAGGCTTGCAACCAGTTCAGGTTGTTCTTTATTGTTCTCTCATTTGCCGTTTTCAAGTCTTAGCATTGTATTTGCTTTCTGACCACCAATGGAAAAAATTTTTTTCTTTAGCCATTTACTTTATGAGATTGTTAGCTAGCCAGCTTTTGGTCAATTCTGTGTGCTTTCTTGATGTTTGATAGCACTAGGATTCACTCAGAAAAAAATCACAGTACCATGTCAAGCTGCTTGCAAAATCTAGCATGTCTGAAATCTGTGCAGGTGCCTTTCTAAGCCCATTTTGTAATCCCATCAAGAAGGAAAATAAGTTGTTTTAGGAGATTGGTTTTCTGTGAAAACATTTGATTGGCATTATTCATTTGTTTTATATTTATACTGCAGTACACAAGAGCCCAGCTCAGAGTAGAGTCCCCACTGCAAAAGGTGCTTGATGCACAGAATGGTGGCTCCAGTCTGGAAGTACTAGGTAATCCAAAGGCCTGGTTCATAGAGATGTTCATGTATGAGGAGTATCGTAATGTTACATACATTTAACTATTAACAAGCATAGACTTAAGCTATGAGCCAGCAATTGCAGTGTTGCAACCTTAGATTACATGGGTTTGGATTATGTGCAAGCAGTGATCTAAAGCTCTCTCTGTATGCTAAATGATTTTCTTCTTGTTCTCATCTCCTGCTTTTGCTGAAGGAGTACCATCTGTCTTTTCAGCGGAACAGGGAACATGTAGAAGGCTTTAACTGTGTATTGTAATCTAATGTGTGATTTGTCTGTGTCTCTTCATAATTTTCATTCTTTGGAGATGAATCTCTGGTCCATCTGTCCAGTAGCTAATTTAAGAGGGATACTAATTAAATTCTTGGAAAGGCACAGCAGATCATTGGAAAGAACTCTCCTGACTCCATACATAGTATGGTTTAGTCACTTTGAGATGGACAATATTTCTTTAACAAACAGTATTGGGGAATAGTGTTGTTTAGATATGCATAAAGAGTATAAATAATTTAAAAGGAATGGTTGGGAAAGAGACTTTGGTTTCCCTGCAATGCCTGACCTAAAGATTTACTGAGCTCACAGTCCTCTAAAGGTGTAAGCTGTGTAAGTCTTACAGAGTTTAAAAAGAGTAGAAGATGGGAAATATGCAGTGCTGTGGTTATGTAGGTTTAATTTTTTCCTTAGTCTCTAAAATCAATTGTTTTCTGTTGACCAGTCGTATTTGCTGTTTGAATTTCTAATTTACCATACAAGTGATCTTCATTGTAGAGTGTTTTCTCTGTTTGAGAAAAAGGCTTGATTCAACTAAGTTATGTATGTTAAAAAGTGTGCATGCTAAGCTGTGTAGTAGAATGCTTTGTTAATATAGAAAGAATGTATCCCTAAGGTACATGTAGGTGTATGTATTGGCAGCTTGGGAGCTACATGTGGTTTAATAAAAACTGAGACAAGAGACAGGCGTGTCCTAAAGCTTCCTGTTTCTTTCTAATACTTTAACACTCATATGCTTTTAGTGCATTATGTTAATTTACCTTTTTTCAAAAGCTGTTGAGTTTTGTGTCCTAACTGACAATGAGTAGGCCTAATGACCTGAAGACTGAATCCTCAGGTCGCAACCCATAGCTGATTTTTGGTGAGATAGTTTCCAGGCTAGTACTTTTATTCTTCCTTGGTATAGACCCAAATTTGTTGGAGTGCTAAAGCCAAATTTGTAAGCTACGCATCAGAGAATCCCAAGTATGCATTTCATGAATGAAATTGTCTTAATGATGGCTATGAAGAATTACAATATTCTTTAAGTGCTTAACAGAATTTGCAGATGGACACACTGTGGGATCTTTATGGTCCTGCTTTTATCTATTGCTATAGATTTTGCAAAGTTGTATGACATTTATATTTGGTGCTCAAAAATAATAGAAGCTACAGTAAGCGAAATGGAAATAAAGAAGTTGAGTTGAAATGCTGCATAACTAGTTAAAGAAAAAGTGGAAGTCATTTGAAGTGTACATGTTTCGCTCTTATCTGTTGGATCTCTCTTTCCAAATGTGATCTGTCCTATGAAGAGTGTGAGAACTAACATAAATCATCTCTGCCAAAGATGCATGTTAACGTGAAGAGCCGTG
>WAAD01037736.1:105445-129984 GCA_013389945.1 Fregata magnificens
TTGTATGCCGGTCTTGATTTGCTGCCTACTGTTTTATGGGATGTGAAAGCATCTATTTTTAATCCTTTTACAATTAGTCTGTTCAAAGAGAGTAATTAGAAACAACCCTCCCACCTCCCCCCTGAAGTTACGCATTACTGACTTTCATAGAAGGGACTTTACCCAGAGCTTTACTTGACTAATTGTTGACCAACTAAAATCCCTGAGTGAAAAACTTTGTTTATATGCCATTTGCATTTAAAAATAACTTAAATTTAGTTTGTAGCAAAGAGCTGTATGATCAGTACATGCTTTAAAACTGCTTCTTACTGATCAGATCTGACACAGCACATGAAAACCTCAGAACTGAGGCATACTGAGATGCTGTGTAAAAACAGACGTCTCGACAGCCCATGTACATTCCCAGCACTGTTTTAGTATCGTAATGATGAGTCTTTACAGAAATGCCCTTTGAAAATATATGAGGGAGTTTAAGACGTCTGTTGGCTTGAGAGATTAATGAGGTTGTGTGCCTTTGTAAGCTGTTTATTGCATTTTGAGCAAGGATAATAATAATGATGATGATGATACACATGTAAGGTAAATACATTAAAGATAAAAAGCTTTTAAAACACAAATCTGTTTCCCCTGAAATGATATTGGTAGGAATGGATGGCTAGGGAATAGGGAAGGAATGGGATGTCAAATTGTGAGGTAACCCGTTGTTACCTGGAATAACTTTGTTTCTGGGTAAAGAACATTGATCTAAGAGTTAAATTGTGTGTTTGTTAAGAGGATTTTTGAGATCAGAGATAGATGGAAAAGCCTGTCATTTGCTGTTAGAGGCTGTGGTTGAGACTTACCTGGGAGTTTCCGCAAAAACTCATACTGATCATTCATGAATGCAACGGACTATTTATCTTTAAAGTGGCCTCATTTAGTGGCCTGATTTTAAAGAAACAGCAAGTAGGCATGATGATGCTATTTTTGGCGGGTCCAACCCATGCAGAGTGTGGAATGCCTCCTTGGAAACATTAGGGCTGTGTTCACGGCATAAAGCATTTGCTGACGTTGCAGTGCTGGAGGTGTGCAGAGATAACGATCTCGACTAACATGTCCATCTCATCAGAAAGCCTAAAGTAAGTGCATATCTAATGACAAAGTTAAACTTTACTAAATGTACCTTGTCTTATGGGAGATGTTTTTGCTATAGCAGAATGAAGTAGAGCCTTGTGAGCTACTTTTGTGCCTACTTGGAGCGTTTAGTTGGCACTATATGCTAATTTTTCTGGTGCTGAACTCCCAGTGCAGACATGGCTTCATTCCTCTTAGATACCAGGGAGCTGAAGGGCTCAATCTAGGGCTTTCAGCTCCTCAGTTTTTATGGGGCATTTATCTTCTAACACCAGATTCAGAAAGTCTTTGAGAGAACTTACTGGTCTTATTCTGGATTTTGTCCTTTCTTGGTTTTGAATTATTTTTTAATTATTCAGCTTCATGACAGAGTAGAATCTCTTTAAATGAAGTAATGAGAACTAAAGACTGCTTAAAGGCAAATTGCACAGGGAACTTGCTTCATATATACACAAAGTAATATTGCAGTGTGGTTCCCTGTCCAGCAGCAAAAATATGTAGCAGAAATGGGAAATCTTGAGACACACAGGCATGTAGTAGTCTTTGCTCAAGAGCTGACATTAGTACCACAGCTTCATATTAAAGGAAATGTTTATTTTGAAATAGTCTTACCCTTATAAAATAATGCCAATATGTGTTTCCTGCTCTGATCTGATAAAATAGTGCCTTCCTTTGATTAAGATACATTACTAGATTGTACCCTTTGAGTCACACCAATTGGTATTAGCTACCAATCCAGCCTAGCATGATGTGATGTTAATTGCTTGAGCTAAATGATACAGGTTGCATTCTTTCACTCACCATTCATCCTTCTAACTATTTGTTTTCTGTTCTTATACAGCTGCTGCTTCACCAATATCTGTTTGACTGTCCCAGGATTTGAACATTTAAACCAAGAAATGGCGTGTATCAAAAAGTGTGATATATGTTTAGTTTTACTATTTGTGTGCAAAAGCTTACTGTTTTGCTTTTGGCATGCAAGGAGCGTAACATGTAAATTAATATACTGATTTGTTACTTTCGGAGATGGCGACATCAAAGCAGTGCAGTTAATATTTTGACCAGTATGTTATGATGCTTGTGATGATTTATTTTCTGTCTGCTTACTTAGTCCCTACGCTATTTGAGCAGTTCACAAATGGTACTGGGTTTAGCTTTACAATTCCATATCTAGAGAGCTCTTACCCAAGGTAAGAAATGACTTCTGAATTACACAAGATGTTTATGGATCAAGCAGAAAATGAATCCAGCCAGCCTGTTTCTCAACTGCAAAACTGCCTTTCCTTCCAAAACTAACTCCTTTTGTTTTCTGGGAGGCAGGTCAGGTGTCTAGAACTAACCTGTAGTTGAATCCTGTCTTTTTTTTGTGGACAAACATTATTTCTCAAGTGACTTGAGTTAGAGGAACAGTAAATGATGACTCACCAGTGAGTCATGGTAACTCTGCAAAGGCCAAATAAGATGTGTTATGTTAATCTAGATGAAGAAGAAGAAATTAAGCACCCAAGCTTAGATGAAATTGGGACACTAAAAATTTCAATACTGCTGTTGAACTATACCTCCTCAACAAAATACTCCGCCATCTAAATCCCTTCAACATTTCCTCGGCCTTCATATGTCTTCTGCCTAGCTCCAGTTTCTGTGCCAGATTTAGCCAAGTATGGCATTCACTAGGAGTCCCTGCCTTTTTGAAAGGTGCAAGCTCCTCCCTCTTGCTGAACTCAAACTCTGGTTTGGTTAACATGATCAATCATGAAAGCAAAGCTACCTGCTAAGCTGTCACCATCAATCACTTGCTGCAGACATCAGATGCAGAGCAGCAACTGTCAGTGGGTAAGCCTGGGTAACTAACTCTGTAACATCTAGTTGACATTAATAACTTATCAGTTAAGGTTAAATAGTTGTCCCTGTGATACTCTACTCAATTGTGGCACAGGATTTGGCCAGCCATTCTTATACTGCTCCATCGGTTTCATCTGTATCTCCATACCTTAGCCTTCATGTGAATGGCAGCACGCCACTCATATATTAAATAAAGGACAGGGGCCTTGATTTAAAAAAAAAATCAGCTATAAGCTGAAAAATTCAGTGATGGTCTGCAGTAATTTCTTGCCTGCGGGCAGTATGTTGTGAATGCCTAACTGAAGACCTTTTATATTGTATATTGCAGCAGGCTGGTAAAATAGAAATGGTCAGGTACCGTAAGTCAGCTTTGCACAAGAAAGGTTGAGGGGAGATAGGATTAACTGATCTTTTTTAGAAAAAGCTAAAGAATAATGATTGCATATGTTAGGATCTTAGTAACGATGAATAAATTAAAAATGAAATTGGAAGAAGGATTCTAGCCAGCAGAAGAGGAAAGTTCTGGATTAGCTCACCAATGGGAAGGGAAAGGAACTTGAAAATGGTTTACAATGGAGCTGAGCAGTTTACAGAATAAATTGTTGGATAGTCTTGGCATTAAAAACTAAAGATTTTTTTAGGAGAGGTAGGTGTCTCACTTCTGTCTTCATGAGGGGATTGTAAAGTGTTTGGTTGGTTGGTCTCATATTTTAATGAACCCAAAGTTGCAGTGATTCTGCTGAGATATCCATGGACAGGAGGAACCTTTCTTTTCCCCTCAAGATGCACAACTTCAATTTTTTTCGTGGGTTTTTTTTTCCACTTTCTTCTTGCATTCCTGTGAAATCTTGGCAGTTAGATACGTGAGTACTGGATAACGTACTGTAATGCTTTTGCTGGTATTGAGAGGCCTCAGGCACTGGGGTGTCCCGCTCATGTGTAGCGAAAGGGTTCGGTGCAATAGATGGTTCCTTTGAGTCCTGGGCTCCATCAGGCAGAGGATCCCAACTGTCAAGGGTGGTCATATTCCAGGGAGTTACCAATTTTAGGGAATGTTATTGACAATGTTTAACATTTTCAGAATAAAGGCTGGCACCTTAAGTGTAATATGGCAGTGTCTGGACAGGCTGTAGGAACGCAGAGCACTGAAGTAACTTAGTAACTTGAATTACAAGCACACTGTTTACATGCTCTGTATTATCTGCAGCTGTTTTTTTAACTGATATTTTTAGTCCCCCCGAAAAATACGTGGTTGTGAATTTGTCAGGCTAATGTTTTTATGAAGAACTTAAATGAAGAAAAAGACAACACCACAGTTAGTAAGTGTAGTGAGTCATTCTGAATAAAATAACAGGCTATTTCTGCAAGTTTAATCCCGCAGAACTTCCATTGACAACAGCAGATATTTTTGCAGAAGTAACATTTAGCTTTCTACCCGTTTGTTCATACATTTTAGAACCATTTTTTCTGTATTCTGTGCATATATTTACTAATGTTAAAATGCCTTTTTTTAATCTGCATTTAGTATTCACCGTTTTAAACTTTAAGTAGCATGTTTCTCTTATGAGAAGTACTTGCCCCTGATTCTTTCTTCTCTGCCAGTAGTTTCCACATCTCTGGTTTATTTTTTTCAAGGTTATTGTTTCTTCAAGTTGTTTTTTTTCTCTGTGCAAAGCCAATCTCATCACTTCATACGATGTAGAATGTTTCCATCTGGTCTGCTGTGTTTCTTTTTCACTGCAAATGTTGAAATTTAACATGCTCTTCGAAATGAGGATATAATTGTTGTAGAGCCTGCTATTACACTACACCTTTGGGGTGGACATGGTGTCCATATAGAGTGTTCAAACTCTAGAATTTAATCTTTCAGGTTTTAGAGTGTTCTGTTTTGTTTGAAAATTTTATTTTCTAACCCACATGACTGAAATTAACTTCCTAAACATGAAGTAGGCATAAACTCAGTTTAGAGTCAGCATGTATTTGTGTCTATGGCCCTTCTTTGCTCACAGACATCTCAAGTTTCTAGTAGAAGTTAATCATGGCACTTGAAAGGATGTTCCTGATATTCTCATAGTATAATGAACAAAGGGCCAGGACGAAGGTCTCTGGAAAAGGAGAGAAAGTAGAGGAAAGGAGATTAAAAGGGATGAGGGGAAAGGCAAAAATAAGAAGAAAAGAGAGTAGTGAAGGACAAGAGAGAATTGAAGTAGTCCTTCAATAAAAGTATGTTTTCCACTTGTAGATGTTGAAGCTGACTATATGTTACCAAAAAATTAATTAACATAATTTAAAAAGTTAAGAACCAGTCCTTTTATTTACAGTACATGGATGGATGTTTGTACCTGTCTAGTGAAATACAGGAACAGAAATCCCCCCAGTGATCATGAGCTTCAGGAACAAGGCTTTGATTATTCACAGAATAATAGAGTAGCTTAGGTTTGACAGGACCTCTGGCAGTCATCTAGTTCAACCCTGTGTTCAAAGCATGCCCAACAAGAACAGGTTACTTAGGGCTGTGTGTCCAGGCTGTGTCTCTGAGAATGGAGATTCTAGCTCCGGGCAGCCTGCTATGGTACTGGACCATCATTACCCCCAGCTGGACTTGCTCCAGTATATCAATGCCTTTCTTGAAGTGAGGAGCCCAAAAGTGGACACAGTGATTCATGTTCAGGCTCAGAAGTGCTGAGCAATCACTTCTCTTGGCCTGGTGACTACGCGCTTGATAATGCAGCCCTGTATGCAGTTGACCTTTCCTGCAAGGGCGAACTGCTGATTAACATGCAAACGATTCTCCAACTCCTTGCCTGCAAATCTGTTTTCTAGCCAATCTATACCGTTGCACAGGATTTTTCCAACCCAGGTGGAAGACTCCGCAGTTGCTTTTGTTGAACTCTGTAAGGTTCCTGTCAGCCCATATCTCCAGCCCATTAAGGAATATCTGAATGCGGCCCTGCTCTCCAAAGTATTGACTGCTCCCTCCAATTTGATGTGATTCACCAGTTTGCTGAGAGTGCACTCTGTCCCATCATCCAGGTCGTTAATAAGGACAATAAATAGTGTTGGCCCCAGTGTGGATCCCTGAGGGAAACTGCTAGTAACTGGCTGCCACTTGGACTTTGTACTGCTGGTCAGAACCCTTTGAGTCGGGCAGTGCAGCCAGTTTCCCTCAAATCTGTTTATCCAGTCCCTATCGTCCCAGTTGTTCTTCGAGGGCACAAGAGGAGACTGAGTCAAAGGCCATCCTAACATCAGAGCCTACAAAATTCGCTGCCTTCCTCTTCCTTGCCCACAGCACCAGAGTCACCCTTAGTAAATCCATATGGGATATTAGCAATCGCCTTGTCCATCATGTGGCTGGCAATGGCTTCTAGGAGATTTGCTCTGTAACTTTCCCAAGGACAGAGGTGAGGCTTGTAGCTACCTGAATCCTCTTCTTGCCCTCCTAGAAGATGGGTGTGACATTTGCATTTTTCCAGTCATCAGGATGTTTCAGTGATAGAATCATAGAGCCATTAAGGTCGGAAAAGACCTCTAAGATCATCAAGTCCAACCATCAACTAACACCACCATGCCTCCTAAACTAGGCCCTGGAATGCCACGTCTACACCTTTTTTGAACGCCTCCAGGGTTGACGACTTCACCACCTCTCTGGGCAGCCTGTTCCAATGCCTAACCACTCTTTCGGTAAAGAAATTCCTCCTGATGTCCAGTCTAAACCTCCCCTGACGCAACTGGAGGCCATTTCCTCTCGTCCTATTGCTAGTTTCTTGGGAGAAGAGCCCAAGACCTGCTTCACTACAACCTCCTTTCAGGTAGTTGTAGAGAGCAATAAGGTCTCCCCTCAGCCTCCTCTTCTCCAAGCTAAACAGCCCCAGTTCTCTCAGCCGCTCCTCATAAGACTTGTTTTCTAGACCCTTCACCAGCTTCGTTGCCCTTCTCTGGACATGCTCCAGCACCTCAGCGTCCTTCTTGTAGTGAGGGGCCCAAAACTGAACACAGTATTGGAGGTGCGGCCTCACCAGTGCCGAGTACAGTAACATTGGCCATCTCCCTCAGCACCCTGAGGTACATCCCATCTGGTCCTGTTGACTCCTCTAAGGCCAGTTGGGCTCAAGAGCTTCCTGATTGTCTTCCTTTACAGCAGGTATTGCTCCAGTCCCACAGGAGGCTGAGGGACCTGGGAGGCCTGAGGGCAAAGTAACCAGTGAAAACTGAGGCAAAAAAAGCATCGAGTACCTTGGCTTTTTTCATGTCCTTTGTCACTAGGTCCCTTTTTCCACCAGGCAGTGGGTCCACATTTTCCTTAGCCATCCTTTTGTTGTCCTTTACTATGTCAGTCATATTCTAGTATTGTTACGTAGATAACGTCTCTGACAGAGCCGCTGTAGATAAGCAGCATCTCCATATAGATATTCTAAAACAAGGCATGAGTAATGCATAGAAAATTCTGAAGGCAACAGAAAAGATTAATTGAAATTTTCAAAGTACAAGTACAGAATTATATAAAGAAAGTTGAGGGTGAAAGTTTAAAATTAATCAGAATAAATTTTCACACAGTGGAGTAACCTGTACAAATTAGTTTCACAAAATATTTTGAAGGGCACTAGTTTTGACATTTTAAAAAAAGATACCTGAATGGATATTTGTGTAATACCTATTTATACTAGATGTGAACTCTGTCTAAAAAAAAAAAAAAAACCAAAACCAGATGTCTGTGGAGGCATACATCTGTGGTGCCTACGAACTTATTGTTTTAGGAGAAAAGGTCCATCTAGGTTTCCTCTAGCTCCTCTAGATTGTCAGGTACTGAGCAGTGTCAGACAGTGGACTTTGAGTTGCACAGATCACTGCCCTGGACTGGAGTCGTGCTTTCTATGGTCTCTGTTGACATTAATGGTGAATATTAACATTTAAGGAACCTTTCGACATTCTCTAATCTCTTTTTAAAACACACTTGCAGTCCTGGGAAATTCCTTTTTGTACTTTCCCATCTTATGATTGAGTGCACTCTTGCATGTGAAAGCTCTGTGTCTGAGTCACTATTTATCACAGGAGGAATAAAACCTGAAAAGCACGCCACAATTTTGATACTTCGTCAGGTCATTTGGTAAGACTAGAAAAAAATCATTTCAACTTACTTTTCTAAGAAGGGAAAAGTTCTTTTTTCTTTGCTTTTCTTCTCTCTTCACTTATAAAGTCTAATTTACTTCAGTGAATATCGTCTGCAATGGAAGCATGTCTGATGAATTATTTTTGTATGTGGCACTCATAGCTGTGCCTATTGTCTCCTACAACTTAAATAATTTGAATTTATTTTAAGAATGTCTTGTGTGTGTTTCTACAGGTGGTTTTTGTTTATGTAAGAGGGATTATATGCAAAATTGAACATTTTTCAGTAGTTCCTGAGTTAGCATTCTCTATACATTCAACTGCATCTGACTGTGTGTTAAATGGATGGTACTAAAAATGTTTCTATAACTAAACTGTATTTAAGTCCTCAGAGAGGAAGCTTTTCAGCAAGCTGAACTTCAAATATAACAAACAGAATGATAACGAAATGCTCTTAAGCCACAACCCATTAAATGAGTAAAAATAATATTTGAAGGGGTTTTTTTCATAGCTGTGGGTGTTGCATTTGGCAGTTATTCAGGGAATGTAAGTTTTAATATTCAGACCATCATTTCACATAGTATTATTCCTATCAGTAGTTCCTCCGGAAGGGAAATGTATTTTTGAGTGAACACTTCAAGTTATTTAGGTCCTGGTTTGTGCTGTATGCAGAATTCCTGCTGACTATAATAAGATCCCTTTCATGTAAAGGCCTGTGGAAACTGCAACTCTTGAAAGTTTCGATAAGCTGGTGAGCAGTGAAAAATTACCCTGTGCAGCATCCTGCGTCTGTCGGACACAAGACAGCACAGAACCATGGCAAGCATTCAGCTGGGGGAGACATGCACTTTGCTGGTAGCCTCCCCCTGCCTGCTGCCTGCAGCTTGCTGCCTGGACGTCACCACCACCGCAGCTCTGCCAGTGGAGCAGGTCGTGTCTGCCTGAAGTGACCTTTTTTTCTTCCCCTTTTCCATCCTAGGAAGTATTTTTCTTCTAGAATCTCCCATATCTGGATCTGCTGTGGCCTCTCCTGTTGTCTTTAATACCTGGTTTAGTTTTCTGGGTGTTTTATCGTGAGGAACACAGGCTTTGTATCTGTATATGGATGAAATACACTAGTTTATGTTCACAAGTTCAATCTAGGTATCTGGTCATTGTAAAAGGTGCTTGAGTCTTAAATTCTATGAAACTGCTTCCAATGAGGGTTTAGAAACTTAATAAACACCTTGTGCTGTGATTAAGGTGAGGACCCTAAAGAAAGTTAGTTATTTGTAGGGCCATGGAAGTCACTGGCAAAGGAAAGTTAAATCAAGCTGTCAATATTCCCACCTTAGATACTGCAGTCTATTGGCAATCCTCTAACACCTTAAGACTTGGTAAATAATAGGAGCTTAACTTCATAAGTGAAGTGGTTTCCATAACCTTTTGGGGAAGGTATAATCCTTACCATTTGTCCATTTGAATCAAAGAGGTTTTGTTCTGATGCAGGAGACTACTGCTGTTCTTTTTGTGTGCTGTATTTTATAGAAACAGTCTGCTATTAGACTAAATATGTTGCCTTCTCTGCTGCCTCCAGTCCTAAACATTTGGAAATAAGATACCTTTTATCACCTGTTCTTATTTGCTAATGAATCTATTATCCTGAATGCCACAAGTTATCTAATTGTTGGTTCCCAAGGAAGACCTTTGTTTGCAAGGCGGTATTACATTTTGATTGTTATGTACTTAGGATTAATTACTTTTGATTGTTTTACACTACTGTTGCTAGTATCATTCTTATTTACCATCTGTACCTTTCTTTTTGCAGTTTGGGTCCTGTGTTTGCGCTGTTTGTACCATTTTATTCCTCCATTCCAAGAGTGCAGGTGACCCAAGTATTAGGCCACTTTTCTATCACAAACAAGACACTGGTCTACATACTGGGTTTACAGGTATGGTATGTACTTGCTTGTTCATCTTCTAATGAATTACAAATGTTGTAGTTAGTATTTCTGTATGTTCATCTATGAATTTTGATGCTTCCACATGTATGATTCCACATATGTTCAGCTAGTGACTGTACCATCAACTAAAATATTGAAAAACGTGTTGCTACTATGCATTTCTACATGCTGAAGTGGTGGGCAAGTGATCTGTTCTTCTGTTGTCTTCTGTCTTGATTGTCTTGCACAGGATAATATAATAGACAATTCTACTTTTTTTATTTTTTTGGTCAACAAAATGAACTAGATGAAAAAAGATGAAAACAGAACCTGATGCTAAGGCATATGCATCTTTCACCTTTCTAATTTACTTATATTCTTGATTTTGTTTATTTTCCCCTTGTCTGTTAGAGCTCAAACAGAGCTATAGAATACAGTATTTTTCTATGGTAAGACTGTTGGTAAATAATCAAGGTTTTGGCTGAATTCCAATTTTATATAAATTAATATTATTTGTATATCAAGCATTACCATGTGACAGGTAATTTAAAAAAGTGTAATGTAGAGCACAGCAATATCTTGTAGTATTATGTTAAATATGAGTGGAAAAATACAGGTACTTGGCACAGAAAGGCAGTACTTGTTCAAAAAAACAACAACCAAAAAACCCAGCAGCCTAGAAATGAATGGACCTTCATGTCACAACCTGAATTATGAAGCAGGAGATGTACAAACTTATGAGAAATTATACTCATTTTTTTGTATTCCAGGGACTCAAAAATAGCTCTAGAACTAGCAACGGAAAGCACCATAGTTATGTGAAGTGTGGCAGAGAGTATTTTAGAATGAATGGTCAGTTTCAGAGTATTGACTCGTGTTCCACATGAACATTTCATTCATCCCTTTTGCTGTTCAGCCTTTGGATTCCTTCAGTTTCTGCTCCAGCACCTTATTTTCTTGATCTTTCAGAAATCTTGTTTCCTCCTTTCCAAACCCATCAATACCACTATTACTCTGGTCTTTGGGAAAGCCATGATATTGTCTGAGCTCTTTTCCATTGTGTCCTTTGCCTTTTGCTTTCATACACATCACCTCCGATACAGACCGCTGCTGTTACTAATAGCTGTATCTTCACTGGATCTTTCCCTGCTGCATACAGAATGGTTGCTGCCGTCACACAGGCTGAGGGAAAAATCATTTGCCTTCTCCTCATTTGTAAACTCTGCCCTTATCTCAAGTCATTCTTTCCGTAGTCAGAAGTCTAGAGGGAAGGTATTCTCATGATTCTGTCGGCATCATGCAGAACTATTTTAGTAACCAGTATCAATCTAATTTTCAGCCTATTTTTCCAGTTGGTAATAACCTTCTCCAGGTGATAATCACATACTTTACTAGAAACAGTGGGCTGCCCTGTTGGCTTATCAGGATTTTTTTAAAAATTCACTCCGACCTATTTCTCTGATTTCATGTCAACAAATATGCCGCTGGGTGAGAACTTTTATTTCTTTAATTTTGATGCTCATGTTTAGTGTCTCCATGACTGCGTGTCTGAGAGCTTCGCTTGCACTGCCTGCCCCGCTTGGAACTCTCCTCCTTTTGCTGCTGAGTCATTTCCTCTGCTTCAGTCTATCTTTCAGACTTGTTTTTCTGTGCAGCCTATAACTGACATCCTGTTATACTTAGTATGCTATATGAAAATAAAATGTATTGTTCTGTAGAAGGAGAACAATTGTTGGATCCCTGTGGTTTTTCCACTTATACTACTTCTGGAATACATCTTTTTTTAACGTTAAACTAAATTTTCACAGAGATAAATGTCTGACTTCTCCCATTGTCATGATAAGTACATAGCCTATATAATATTGCAACATAGTAGTTCAGACAACAGCAGCTTTGTAAAATTAAAATTTTAAATCACTCCTCTTGTCTTCTAGCTCTTAACCTCTGGTTCCTACATCTGGATTTTAGCCTTAAGTGGATTGGTAAGTCTTACTGTTTTAAAAATCATGTGTTGCTTAAAACGCTCTGTTATGTATACAATCAGTGCAGTATATTTGGACTCAAAAAAACCAGAAATTACTGAGTAATGTTTTTATTTGTGATGGTAAGTAGAAAGTTTTCATCTTTAACTTCCAAAAGTGTAAAGCACTGGCTGGCTGGTGATAAACAGACAGCAAAAGAGCTGGTTAATATTTGCAGGGTGCCACTGCCCTCTGACCCCCTAAAATTAATTTTACTGCCATGGATATAGCTTTAGACCCACAGCTATAAATAAGACCGTTGAGGAAATGGTAGAAATGTTTACCCTGTTGGGTTTTTTTTTTTCCCCGTTTTCAGCAAGCCTCAAGCTTTTATTCCAAAAAGCAGCTTTTAACAACTTTGCTGTGAGGACTTTTCATGTTTTGCTGTTCTCCTAGGACACCTGTAGTATAACCGTTTCTCACTATGATAATGGCAGTAAGGGTGCAAAATCACTTTCTTCACACCAGTCAGATAAAGGCAGTGTGGTCTGTCCTTTTCCTTTCTGACTCTGTTCTTAGTACTAAGGCACTTAGTGCTAAAACAGATTGTACTAAATCTTCCAGATTGTTAGATATTGATAAGCTCCTTTTAAAATTTTACAAACTTAGAAATTAGGAGCTCAGACTCTGATTTCTCGGCCCAAAATACTGTCTGCTTTTCAGACAGTGGAAGTGCCACCTCTTCAAAGAATCTCATTATTAAGTTGATGCAATCTTAAGAAGAAATTAAATTGCGTCCTTGTGATTTAGAACCTGCTAATTTGAATTTGTGGTGAGCTCAGAGTGAAATGCCTCTGGACACTTCACATATTGCTGCTATAACTCAGTAGTTTGGTCTCTTGCCATTTGCACTGACTGTCCCAAAATAGTCTGTGAGCTCGCAGGATAACTGACGGGAGTGACGGAGCAGTAAATAGTGAAGTCTGCTCAGCAATTTGGTCTGACCATAAATATCAATGAAAACAGTGCAACTAACAAACCAGAATTTCTCTCTCCTGGAGATCACCCCAAGCCTCTGTGCCCGCCTAGGGATCTGTGACTTCCTCCAAACACACTACCTTTCCTGTTACTCTTCTGGCTCTTTTAATAGCCTTTCCTTTTGAACAGGTGTTCATTAGAGAGGGAAGGGAAAGGAAAAAAAGGAAAGGAAAGGAAAGGAAAGGAAAGGAAAGGAAAGGAAAGGAAAGGAAAGGAAAGGAAAGGAAAGGAAGGGAAGGGAAGGGAAGGGAAGGGAAGGGAAGGGAAAGGAAGGGAAGGGAAAGGAAGGGAAGGGAAAGGAAGGGAAAGGAAGGGAAAGGAAGGGAAAGGGAAGGAAAGGGAAGGAAAGGAAGGGAAGGGGAAGGGAACGGAAAGGAAGGGAAAGGCAAGGCAAGGCTAGGCTAGGCTTTTTAACTCCCTCTTTCCTGGTGGCAGGAACTGTATGTGTACTTGGTTATACAGACTTACAAAGAACGGCTCAAATATTTTTCTTCGTAATATATTATGTGGTTCTTATTTTAATTCCCTTTTAATGTACAGTTTTATTCAGCTGTATAATGCAACTTTCTTAGGATTCTTTTTCTTAAATGACCTTTTTTTAATTGCAGGTTTTCAGTATGTTTTATATAGGTATAAGTCCATAGGAATAAATTGAGCTTTCTCTGTGTCACAGGAAGGCTTAAAAAAAACATTTGAAGTTTTCATATTGCTTCAGTCAGCATGAATTAAGTCATAATCAATGATGATTTGTTTTCAGTCTCAGTTTTTTCTGCAGCAAGCGGAGAGCTGCACTCTACCATTTTGTGCTACAATTTGGAAAGTTCATGTTATGAATTTCAGCCATTTTTTGCACAGCATATCTGTCACACTTCTATGAATAAGAAGTCTCTTTTTCTCCTCTGTTAGAAATTATAATTTGGCATCTTTTGAGAAAACTCAATAAAGGAGTAAAGTTTTGCAGTATATTAAATAATCTCAAGAGGGATGTGAATATTTACAATTACAGAAATACATAGGTTGTCAAATCAATGTTAAGTCATTCTGACAACCTATGTATTTTTGTAATTCTTACTGCTCTTAACATTTTCTAACATACTATATTGTTGTTGAATCAAGTTTTCATGTATTTGTACAAAAAGGCTGAGTAAATGCATGAACACCAAGTCAGCTAGGTGTGATATTTAGTCACTAGTTCATTGCCTGTTTAACAGACGCTTCACTGTCTGTATTTTTAGCTCTAAAGATCCCTTAGACACTCATATGACTGTATATGATGCTGTTCTGCAATTTAGCTTTTGTTGCACTTCTGCTTATGTGGAGTATTAAAATAGATGGTGCCGGCATGATTTCTGAATTGTCAGTTTCCACTTTCTCTTCACCATGTTCCTAGTTTAGGTTTATTTAAATTCTCACAATTTATATTTTAACATGTAATGAACACGCTTAGACTAAACAGGATATGACTTTCCAGGTACAAGATATGGCACTGGAGATTGATTTCTGTGTTCATCCTTGCTAATGCTGTTAGACTTCCCTGTGAATTCCAGGCAGGGTGTAGAGCAACTGGGAATTGTATCTCCCTGAGTTTTTGTTTTCAGTGGTTTTGAGCAATGCCATCATTACAGAAATGTGTTTGTGTATGTGTGTATGAGTCTGTGTACGCAGGTAGGCATTGATGTAATGTGCCTGATGATAGGGATTTTTAGACAATTTGTAGTTTGACACTGGATTGTTCTCAGTTACGGAGATTACAGAACGTGTTTTGTTGTTGGAATACAAAAGGTCTACTGTGTCTGTCTTTGCCATAAGGTATATCTTCCTAGATCTCTAATTTTGAATCAACATAGGAACAGACTCTTAAAGGAAGCTTCTTTACTCTCCAGATGAAACTGGGGTACCTCTCAATTATTGTTCTTTTGGTATGTCAGTATGGGCCTGGTAATTTCAGTTGCTGGTATGTTGTGTAAAACATGCTGTTTAAATACATGATGCTTACTTACAAAAAAGGGAGAATTTAAGAAGTAGACTGTAAACAAATTCACAAATCTGATGTAATCAGTAATCTGTAATGTTATTCTTCTTATAATTTGTGAGACTGATTTAGTTTCTTGTGATTTATTTTGCCAGGAGTATACCATACTTGGTACATACAGTCCAGATTTGTTTCTTATGATGCGGGGGGGGCTTATGTCATAAAATTAGGAAACTTCATATTAGAGATGCAGATGTGTCATGAAAGTCATACAACCTGTTTCCATTTGACTTTAAGCCAGAAATTCTTTCAATAGTTGTTTACAGAAGTACCTCCATATAATGCATATCACTCTGTAGTGAAGGCCAGAAACAGTTTCCCTACTATTTTTTTCTTTAAAACAGTCAAAACACCTTTGAAAATGGTATCCACGTGAATGTTTCATTGGACTCATACATATCAACCCATCTTCTCCCTCTTTCCCCCCCCCCCCTNGGGGCATGTCAAGGCTCACTCAATACCTGCTTCAAGAAGTAAGCTCAGGTTGGTACCAGCAGGTGAGATATGCCCGCTGGGACATGCTGTTCCCTCTACTCATTAGTATAATGTTGTCATCGTAGAGATCAAATGCCAGGGTTTCTGCTAACCGTGTAGCTAGGGCTATATTTCATAGGGGAAACGTATCTTTCAGGCCCTTTCTGTGATTTTAGTGTTGTAGCTTCTTTCTTCTTATCTAGTGTCATTTGTTTATTTGTTTGCAAGGTGACCTGCATTGCATAAAGTTCAAAATTTGAAATACCCCAAGTCTTCTGTGAGCTGCCTTGAATTTGTGTAGGGTTCAGTTCAAACCTTAGGAAATTGAAATTGTCTTAACCTTACAAATACTGAAGTTTCTAAAACCCTGTTTACTTTGCAGATTTCACTAAGCCAAATGCAACAGCCTTCTGCATTGTTTCTGTGCTACACTGTGATTTACTTTTCTAAGGTTGTATGAAAAGTTGCACTTTTTATACTTTAGATATTGGAAAGCTGTAGAGAATCTGTGATTAGAGCATGTACTTTAAAGGCTTAAGGGTAAGACAGGAAGTTCAGACAGTGTTGAGTGCTTGGCTTTAATTTCAGTTCTGATTTTTGAGTGCTTTAGACTCATAATTTTGAAGTTGCTAACTTGGTTTTACACAGACTACAAGTATCTGTTGTTAAATGCTCCCGAGTGTACTTTGGATTGTTTTGAGTTCTGTTTGTAAAGAACTTTATTCATCCTTTCTGTTTGTTATTGGTTCAGCTGAGGTGTTTTTCTAAAGTGAATTCCTGTCCCTTAGGATCAGCGTTTATAGGGTAAGATGTGATTGGGCTGGGGAGCAAAACATTTAAACCAGACTTTCATTTTTTCAGTTCTTGTCTTAAAAATAACATTATATAGTTAATATCTGATCAGACCTAAGAATCATCGATTTTCGTGTTGCTGTTCTTCCTCTTCCACATCTTTCTTAAGTGATTTTGAACAATCGTTACTGAATTCTTTTTGTTGTTTTAAAAAATGTTTTGGAGGGAATGCAGAAGCATTTGTATTACCCCACAATGCAGTATTCACACTTAAAATATCATCCCTTCTACATACTTAAAATTAATATTAAATATGTGCTGACTTTCTTGAAGAGAATCTTTGATCAGAGCCTGATAATGTAGTATGCAGTTACCTCCACATTCATGTCCTGCCATGCGTCCTTCCTCATCCTCCAGTTAGTCTGGACATCCTCCAGTCATCCGCATTTAGTCTTATGTAGATCTTTATAGTCAGTGTCAAAGTATGATGTTCCTTGAATTCTTTGTAATTGTGTAATTATAAATGGTGATTCAGGTAAGTCTACTTACATGTATTTAAATGTCTTGTGGTAGTGCTTTGCTGGACACAGAAGAGAGTCAGTCTAATAGGATTGAGTTTGGATAATTTAAAAAAAATATATGAAAGCTGTGCATTAATTGTTTTTTATGCTGTTGATTTATAGCCAAAGAAATATTTGAATTGGAGTTCAGGGGAGATAAAAGTTAACTATTTGCAATAACTGAAATAACATTTTAAATTCATTCTTTTAAATTTGGAATTATGAAAAGCTATAGTGAAGGCAAAACTTATTAGAAGTATTAAATTTAAATAAAACAATATTAAGAAATAATTAAATGGTGTATTACTGGTTTGCATATTTTTATTGTGTAAAATCTAGTGCACTCACACTAACATTAATAGCACTTTAAAAAAACTCTCATTGCTATTTTTTCATCTTGAGCTTGGTTTCACCCAAATGCCTGGTAACAAACTACTTCACAGTGCATTTCTGACTTGAAAAATTGACACAAAAGGGGGGTATCCCTAACAGTATCTTTTAAACTTTAAATAGTTTTGTAAGTATATTGTAGCCTTCTCATTGTTTTTTGGGGGTTTTTTTGTTGTTGTTTTTTTTTTTTTTAATTTAAGTCTTTAGTTTTCTGGAAACATTGGATGATCACAGAGGAATATATTTTTATCATTTTCAGTAGCAAGAAACCTGATTTTTAGAAGAAATAACTAAGAAAATTTAAATAAATCCGAGAACGTAGATTATTTAAAGGTTTCCTGCTGGTGTCTTGTCCTTAATTGCAACTGGTATTTGAGCCTTTGTGTTTGAAATCAGTGTGCCTGGTTGGACCTGGAACTGCCATTGGCTGTTCAGCTGAGGCTGAGTATATGCGCCAGTGGTGCAGTGGGCCAAGACGTCATTTTCAGCTGATTACCTAGTGTCATTGACCACACCATCAAGAAATCCCATTAAACACCCCATGGATGTTGCTCTGGAGATACAGTGGGCTGCTCTGTATGGAGCTGTGCTTGCTCCACCTGCGTCATGAGCTGGGCTTTCTAGCTCAGGCTTGAGCACCATGCTAGGGCACTTGCATGGGTCCTGTTTTGCCTGTCAGCAAAGGTCCTACATACACACTTACCTATGTAACAAAGTGCTATAGTGGTCTTTATTCTACAGCTAGATCATATTGCACATTACTGAGGATTATGTTCTAAAAACTCCAGCAAAAGGTTTTACTGTGTAAAAGATGTGAAAAAAAATATTGACCAGGATAAAATTTCAAGACCTGATATTCAAAATTAAAGCACCAGTACTACAGGGTCTTTTTTGGATTATATGGATAACTCCAGCTCTTTTTCAGGAAAGTTTGTAAAGATGCAGAAAGTGTTACCAACACTTTTGATTTCTTTTCTTTTTTTCTTCTTTTTCTTGTCAGTGTTTCTTGAAGTCCTAGCTCAAGGAGTCAAGAGATTGTTTGGGAATGTTAGCTTTCATAGTAGTAAAATAAGCTTTTAATCCTTGTACAAACTACTGCTTCAAAATCCAAAAGAATGTCCCAAAGGCTTAGAAATCATGAAGGAAAGTTTTGTGGGGGTTTTTTTGTTGTTTGGTTTTTTTAAAAAAAAAACCCGTATGATTTTACAACAATCTTGCTAGTGACTTTTTGGAACTTGAGTTGTGATTTCTGAATATTTGACAATGGTTTTACAATATGTGTATCGGTAGTATTGCTAATATCAGTGAGAGTACTCACTTATTAAAAATTCTGCCTATGCTTAAGTACTTTCCTAAATAACAACATATATTTTATTTGTAATTGATGCAATTCTCCTTTGCTGATAGAACTGCCCACCAAAGGCCAAGTACTAAGACGGTTCACAGAATCACAGAGTCACTGAGGTTGACATCTGGTCCAACCCCCCTGCTCAGGCAAGGCCACCCATAGCTGGTTGCCCAGGACCATGTCCAGATGACTTTTGAATATCTCCAAGGATGGAGACTTTACCACCTCCCTGGGCGATCTGTGCCAGTGCTCAGTCACCCTCACAGTGAAAAAGTGTTTCCTGATGTACAGAGGGAACCTCCTGTGTTTCAGGTTGTGCCCATTGCCTCTGGTGTGGTCACTGGGCACCAGTGAGAAAAGCCTGGCTCCCTCCTCTTCATTCTCTCCCTTCAGACATTTATATACGTCGATAAAATCCCCCTGAGCCTTCTCTTCTCCAGGCCAAACAGTTCCACTTCTCTCAACCTCTCCTCATGTGAAAGATGCTCCAGTCCCTTGATCATCTTCCTGGCCCTGCGCTGGACTTGCTCCAGCAAGTCCATGTCTTTTCGGAGTCAGAGAGTGCAGAACTGGACACAGTACTCCAGGTGCAGCCTCGCTGATGCTGAGACAAGAGGAAAGATCACTTCCCTTGACCTGCTGGCAATGCAGTTCAGGAAGCGCAGCACATAGGTTGTGAAGTGCATAGCCTGAAATAAGAAATGGAAAAGCAATAGAATAACAGAGATTAAGGAATGAAAAAGAAGCATGGTCTGTCTGTCTGTCTCCTAACTTTAGGACAGGTGCAGATATCCATATGTAAGGTGTGCTGAATCCCACCCAAAACTAACGTGAGGTATTTGCATGTGAGCAATGGTCAATAATCAGTTGAGTGACTGTAGGTGACTTAATTCAAGATGAGTGTCTCTACATTCTACTGACTGTATTGACTTAATCTCCTCTGTCGTGGGAGCTTAGGCACCTTGCTCATGTCTAGATGGCTACATGTAAACACATGACAACTGACTAAGCTGACAACGCTTACTCCTGCATCAGTTAAAGCATCTGAGAAGAAAAGTGGTTGATTCATCTGGCATGCAGGGGATGTTAGTGTGGAAGTGAGGTTGTGATTCTTTGGGGAGGAGGGAGATGCAGATATTTCCAATTCTGGAAGAAGGAGGAAGTAGTAGGAAAGGAGGGGAGAAGGTAATAATGTGTCATAAGATACTTTCTTTTTTATATCCATGGCTTCTGAGATCCTGTAGAAAAATCGATTTTAGTTTTCAGTTTGTATTTCAATTCTAAGTTTTCAGTTTCTCTCTCAGATCTGAGGAAGAGTTTGTGTGCCCAAAATCTGGTCTACTTGGTCAACTGTGCCAACTCGTTCAGTAGGAGGTAGATTGCTTCCATCAAGCTTTTCTAGCCTGCAAATGTACACCATCATGGCTGCAATGTTACCATTGTTTAGAGAGGGAATCTGTGAGAGTAATTCAGCTGTGTGTGTACTTTGGAGACATCTGCCATAGGATGAGTCACATCTTAACAGTGCCCGTTTTCCTCTATTGACTATGAAACCAACTTTACACAGCCAGCTCATAAGTAGGTACAGATGTCTACGTTGGGGCAAATAAATCCAATCATGATCTTTTATGTAAAGAGGTTTGCTTAACAATATGATGATGATTGCCTGCAGAACTCTAGCAGAGCCCTGAGGGAACCTATCCTTAGGTCACAAATTGGCATAGACGCAAATGTATTTTATTCCTATCCACTCTTCCCTCCCTATGTTTTGAATAGAATAGAATAGAATAGAATAGAATAGAATAGAATAGAATAGAATAGAATAGAATAGAATAGAATAGAATAGACTATTTCAGTTGGAAGGGACCTATAACAATCATCTAGTCCAACTGCCTGACCAGTTCAGGGCTGATCAAAAGTTAAAGCATGTTCTTAATGACATTGTCCAAATGCCTCTTAAACACTGATAGGCTTGGGGCATTGACCACCTCTCTAGGAAGCCTCTTCCAGTGTTTGACCACCCTCTCTACACTGGCAACTTATTTTAAAGTTTCACAGTACATGGTATTTCTTCTTAAAGCCATTGATCATAAGTCATCTAAATATAGCTTCTGTTTCAAAAGAATAGCCCTTGCAATAAGCATACAAATTTGTCCTTAAAGTTTCAAGTGCTAAAAGGTAGATATAAACATTCTAAATATTGTAATTTAGACTCATGATTTCAGAGCAGTTGTGGATTTCGAACATTAATGAGATCATGGTGCTTTGTTTTTATTCAGTATGTCAGATCCTGAGCTTTCAAAAATTCTACATGTCTCTAAGTTATCACTTCTGCTTTTTTTCCCTTACAACAATTCAGTGCTTGTTACTTTCTTTCATATCCAAACTTAGCACATCAAAATAGACATTTTATTTATTTGGTTGAGCAAATCTCCAGCACTCATTTGGGCTCTGCCTAGGAAATAGTAATTGATAACGCCTTCACCTTCTGTCAGTAAGAGAAGTTAAGAGATGAGCTAGAGTGAAAGACTACAGAAAATAAGTTAGCTCAGACAATTCATAGGAATAGGCAGAAATGTTGAAATGAGCTGTTTCAATCTTTGAGAAATCCTGCTAGGTTTTCTATTTGTGTATACAGACCCCAAATGCATTTGGGAGCGACTGTGGCCTGCTGCATAGAGAAAGGACTGCTACTGCTTAGGAGACTTGGGTCTAATATGTTGGGTAGCTTTAGGTAAAACTCTTGCTTCCTGATTTGCAAGTACAAGTACAAGTACACATACAAGTTAAGAGTAGATGTACTGTGCTGAAATGGCAGTACAGTCATGCTTGCACATACACAAAGAATGATTGAGATCTGATAATGATTGCACCTGATGAATGAAGATAGCATTGATGGACTCCGAAGAAAAAAAATTCAAGGTATCTGGGAAATTTATGAGCCCAGTCAACTGGGAAGGAAACTGAAGAGAATTAGTTTATTATTATGATAATCTTATTTTTCTGTCAAGCTAACTATTGCAAAAGGCTGTTTATACTCTTAGTAACTATTTCTGCAAAGAAAACCCAAACAAAATAATCTGTTGTGTTACAACTACATTGCAGGTTATAACTACAAGTTGAAAATACATGTGTAGTGGTTTTGTTTGTTGGGTGGTTTTCACACAGTCTCTCTTGGTTTGATAAATGTGTTTCTCTAATTAAGGTAAATACAGAATCTCGACACAAACTTCAGCCCCTTGTTTTGATTCTAGTTGTTTAGAATTCAGAATGTACTAAGGATAAAGCAGATAAAATAGGTATAAAAATGTCACTTCACCTTAAGAATACTGCTGTTTGCTTTCAATTTGTTGATATCTGAAAGTAGCAAAGTCTTGAATACATATGATGAATATATTTAAATTATTTAGAACAAAATAATTGAGTTTTGCTGTCAAGTTCTAACCATTAAGCAAAATAATTTTCAACATCATTTTCTATACCAATCTGCCTATTGTCTTTTCCATTTGATTTCCTTTTTTAGTGTTCGTCAAGTACAGTGATTTATAATATCTCAGTTAGTAGTGGAGCATATGTGTCTTTGTTGTGTAAAATATTGGAGAGCTTCCGTGTTTGTTTTACCTAATGTAAAAGAGAATCATAGAATCATTAAGGTTGGAAAAGACCTCTAAGATCATCAAGTCCAACCGTCAACCCAACACCACCATGCCTCCTAAACCAGGCCCTAGAGTGCCACGTCTACACGTTTTTTGAACGCCTCCAGGGATGGTGACTCCACCACCTCTCTGGGCAGCCTGTTCCAACGTTTAACCACTCTTTCGGTAAAGAAATTCCTCCTGATGTCCAGTCTAAACCTCCCCTGACACAGCTTGAGGCCATTTCCTCTTGTCCTATCTACAAACTACAGCTACTTCCTTTTTCTAAAAAGTGTACAACTTTGGAGGGACATGAGGGAAGGGGAGGGGAAGTTGGGCTGTTTACAGGAGTGGGAAGAGGCTAGGAAACTTCATGTGAAGGACGAGTAATAAGCCATGATGTTAAGAAACTGAAAAAACGTTAAGCACACTTTTTTCTGGACCATGCCAGACAATTTCCAGCATACTCCATTTCCTCTGCTTAGCATTGTGCCTCATACGATATGGTAGATGAGGTTGTAGGTTATGATGGTGTGACTAACAGAAAACAACTAAGATGTGTTTTATCTTGCCAGCCAAAAATTCTCCATTCTGACAGTGTGAACTTAACTGCAACATCTTTCTGTGGTGACTTTTTAGAGTCTAAAATACTCTGGAGGCTCATCTGTTTGGGGGAAGTAGCCCTTTAATTTGATATACAGTGCTGAGGTTGGGATATAATGAGATCATCTTATCTTCGTTGAATAAACAAAGTTGGTTTACTTTCTTAAACACTAGAAATTCACTATATGTGTGTAACAAAAATGGTGTAAAAAGTTACTTTATACTTCGTCAAAGCTTGGGGTTTTTTTAAATGATACATATCAAGTTCTGCATATGAACCAGCTAAAGAGGAAGTTCTTTGGAAATACTTGACATTAAGATGAGTGTATGACACTAAACCAGACTGAATCACGAGACCTATTTTAACTACAAATGTCTCCATTCTGGGTTTATGGGAAATATATAGATAGGTATCTCTTCCTCACTAGATGCAACTTCATGAAAATTTGTTAAAACTGAGCACAGCATTTAAAGTTTCCTACGCTTCCATCTAATAGCTTTATAATTGGTGTAGTAAATCAAGGGAGAGCGGAAGGGCAGTGGCACTGAAATCCTAACAGATGTGGAGGTAACAAGGTGGATTGCGAGTGTGCACTTGGTGCTCTTCACTGCTGAGTCTGTCCTTCCATATGTTTATACTTGTGAAGAATTGTAGTCTCACGCGATTGCTCTGAACTCTTACTGGCCCAAAGTAAGTTGCTTGGCAGCTATACGTAGAAGGTATACTTCTCTTCTGCTAGTCCCACACAGTTTTGTCATGTTCCTTCACCAGGTGGTTTTTATTTTAGATTTTACTGTGAACTTTATATTGTTAGACTTCCCGACTTCCTGCCCTGTGAGCACAGAAGTCCACACGTTTGGGTTGTGCAATGAGTTTCTGTCTGAGGCAGGACAAGGTGGGGCCAAGACACTAGTCTGCTGTTGAGGAGCAGCAAGGTGAGAGAAGACAGCCCACTGCAACTGGTGCATTGGCTACAGACCAGGCATGCTATTCCAATTAGCTCAGTAAAGCTAGGAAGGCAGGTAGGAGCCATGTGTGTGTGTCTCACGCACAGTGCTAAGTGCCATTCTCCATTTCAGCAGTGTCCATAAACTTTTAGCCTTATAAAGCCTTTTCTTCTGATTAAATGCTCTGGAATCACAGAATGGTTGGGATTGGAAGGGACCTCTGGAGATCATCTTGTCCAACCCCCCTGCATGAGCAGGTTCACCTAGAGCAGGGTACACAGGACTGCGTCCAGGCGGGTTTTGAATATTTCCAGAGAAGGAGATTCAACAACCTCTCTGGGCAGCCTGTTCCATTGCTCTGTCACCCTCACAGTAAAGAAGTTTTTCCTCATGTTCAGCTGGAACTTCCTGTGTTCTAATTTGTGCCCATTGCCCCTTGTCCTGTTGTTGGGCACCACTGAGAAGAGTCTGACCCCATCCTCTTGACACCCACCCTTCAGATATTTGTAAGCAGTAACAAGATCCCCCCTCAGTCTTCTCTTCTCCAGGATGAACAGACCCAGGTCTCTCAGTCTTTCCTTGTAAGAGAGGTGCTCCAGTCCCCTGATCATCTTTGTGGCTCTCCACTGGACTTGCTCCAGCAGTTGCCTGTCCTTCTGGAACTGGGGAGCCCAGAACTGGACACAATAACGCTAGATGTGGCCTCACCAGGGCTGAGTAGAGGGGGAGGATAACCTCCCTCGACCTGCTGGCCACACTCCTTTTGATGCAC
>WAAD01037736.1:130468-150589 GCA_013389945.1 Fregata magnificens
GGGCACCTCTCCTGTCCTCCATGACCTTTCAAAGATGATGGAGAGTGGCTTGGCAAGAACATCCGCCAGCTCCCTCAGCACTCGTGGGTGCATCCTGTCAGGGCCCATGGATTTGTGGGGATCCAGTTTGCCTAGGCAATCCCTAACCCAATCCTCCTCAACCAATCCTTGCTCCAGATTTTCTCTCTCGCCTCTGAGGGCTGGGATGCCTGAGGGCCAGCCTTAGCAGTAAAGACTGAAGCAAAGAAGGCATTCAGTAGCTCCGCCTTCTCCGCATCCTGCGTCACCAGGGCCCCCACCTCGTTCAGCAGCGGGCCCACAGTTTCCCCAGTCTTCCTTTTACTGCTGATGTATTTGAAGAAGCCCTTCTTGTTATCCTGGACATCCCTTGCCAGACTGAGTTCCAAGTGGACCTTGGCCTTCCTCGCTGTGTCTCTGCAAAGCCTGACAACGTTCCTAAATTCCTCCCAAGTGGCGAGTCCCTTTTTCCACGTACTGTGAACCTCCCTCTTCCATTTGAGTTTCTCCAGAAGCTCTTTGCTCATCCACACGGGTCTCCTGGCTCCTTTGCTTGACTTCCTCCTCCTAGGTATGCACCGATCTTGAGCTTGGAGGAAGTGGTCCTTGAATACCAACCAGCTCTCTTGGACTCCCCTGCCTTCTAGGGCCCTAACCCACAGGATTCCACAGGTCTTTGAAGAGGCCAAAGTTGGCTCTCCTGAAGTCCAGGGTTGTAATCCTGCTTGTTGCCCTGCTTCTACCACACCGGATCCTGAACTCCACCATCTCGTGGTCACTGCAGCCAAGGCTACCCCCAACCCTCACACCCTCAACCAGACCTTCTTTGTTTGACTTTGAATGACTTGCTCTCTACAACTACCTGAAAGGAGGTTGTAATGAGGTGGGTGTTGGTCTCTTTTCCCAAATAGGACAAGAGGAAATGGCCTCAGGTTGCGCTAGGGGAGGTTTAGATTGGGTATTAGGAAAAATTTCTTCACCGAAAGGGTTGTCAAGCACTGGAAGAGGCTGCCCAGAGAAGAGGTTGAGTCACCATCCCAGGAGGTATTTAAAAGACATGTAGACATGGCGCTTAGGGACATGGTTTAGTGGTGGACTTGGTAGTGTTAGGTTAACAGTTGGACTCGATGATCTTAAGGGTCTTTTCCAACCTAAATGATTCTATGATTCTATGACTAGCTGTCTCTACTTAGAAAAATATGAGAATGATTTTGCTGATGCAGCTACTATTTGGTGCCTGCAGTACACTTTCCCTTCTGAGACAAACAAGTCCCAAAGTACTGACACTAAAGACATGCTGCTACTATCTCTTTGCTGTATTTTCTATCTTGATAAGAGGATGATTCTGTTTGTGGTTAATGTGTTCAGACACATGTCAAGATTTGTCATACATTCAGGGACGTGTAGATTTTCCTATCACCACTTGCTTTGTTTTGTTCTTGTGACTTTTTGAACCCATTCAAGGTTTAGGGTGCCCTGAAGATATTAGACCTTAACAAAGGACTGTAGGTAATAAGAGTGAGCAGAGATCAGTAGCTGGGAGGGACATCTGGAAGAAGTGAGGGAATGCTGGTGTGATGTTGGACAAAGTATTTTGAGTGGGGGTGCTTTCCCTGCCTGGTTACACCTGTGCAACCAGGAGTGCAGAATCCCTGGGACCAAAGAGAGGGCCTGGCTCCATAGCCTAATGATACGAGGTGGGAGGAAGGAAAATAATTTGTAGGTTCAGGTGCTGCTTGTGCATTTTGCATCTAAGAAATCATCAGGTCAAATGTATACATAATATTTGCAACCTGGTTCAGTAATTCTTGCTCCCAAAAAAGTGATCCTCCTGGTAGCCCTACAATCTTGAGTGAGGAAGCTATCTACATAACTCTCTTAGGACCAGGTGGTTAGCTTCTGAGGGACCTTTTTACAAGGTAGATACCTGAAGTACTGCATACCAAAAGTAGATGAATTGCAGAAGTGATACGAATTTTCCTCCACTTATTCTTTGGCAATTATAGATCTATCTTAGTTTCCAGTTGATGTGCGCAAGTTTTGGTCATGGCTTACAGTCATCTGGAACAGTTTCACTAGAGCTGAGGAAAGCATTTCTGAGGTGTTGAAGAAGCTTCTGTTCCAGCGCCCTGTCATTCCTGGAGCCCAGTCAGGACCTTTCTTTGAATACAGAAAATTTTTGTTAAAGGCAGCCTTCAGGATGATGCCAGAGATTATGGCCTTCCTCTTATCCCATCCCATTTATGTCCTTCCTCATAGCACGGAAAGATTGAAGGGGTTAAGTGTAGTTTAAAACTGTTCTTTCTCATTTTAGAATCGTAGCCTGTGTTTGGTGTTGCATCCAACCCTGAGAGCAGTCATAAAGTGAAAGGAGAATAAAATGAAAATCAGTGTTTCCCAAAGCAGAATGTATTTTTGCTAAAAGTCTCATTATCTCACTGGGTAATTAACAATAACCTTGTAAATAATCTGAAAAATATCCCCCTCCCAAAGAATGTTGCATTTTCCTATGCTGTCTCCCTTTGTATATGCAGCAATGCATTTGGTATGTTTATACGAATGTCAGTGAGATAAAATAAATATCCCCAAACAAATAGCCCAGCTGTGGAGTTTCTACATTGCTACTAGCATAATTGCATTGTTTGGATAGGTTTACAGATTGTTTGGGTTCATATCTCTTCCTGTTCATTTCACTCTGTTGTCATAGCATAATTCTTGTGGCATAACAGACAGTAAATAGTCACAAATACTGAAATGTGGCATAAAGCAGAATGCAGACTCAGAGTTTGTGCAATAACTTTGGCCTTCCTGCTGGACCACTTTGGGCTCAAGTGCTAGGGCTTCATAATGGGATTTAAAATGATGGCTGAGTGATGACTGTAGATCATTTATGGGGCACATGGATTTCTTTTGCTCCTCCTGAATCTGAAATGAAATCAAGCCCCAAGGCAAGCATGAGTGTGAACGCAGGGAATGGGTATTTTTCTTATAGGTGGGAGAAGGGCATCACAAAAACTGGCTTTTTCAATATCACAGTTTTTAATGAACTGGGTTTTGAACCTTTTTTTTTCTCCTAGAAGGTAGATGGGATCCTTTTGGAATAAGTCTGTGCATACTCTTAGGCTTAAGTTCAAATCAGCTGTTTTGCTTTTTTTTTTACTAGGAGGAGAGACTTGGGTGGTGGGGGCAGAAGCCTTAAGGGTGTTGGTTTTTTAAGGAGTGTTTACAATGCTTCAGCATCCTCAAGGGCAGCCTTAATCTTCTCAGGTCAGCATGCAGCATACCCTGACCAGTTCCTTTATTAGAAATGAAAATTTTGTTTGAATTTTGACCTGTTTGAGAAAGGGTTGCTTCATCTGGACTCAAATTCTGAAACAAACAAAAAACCCCAAGCAACTTTCTGAGTCACAGGCAGTGCAGTACACAGATTTTAAAAAGTAATAGTCTGTAGTTGTGGGGAAGTTGGAGGTAAAGAAATCCCCTATTCTTTCTCTGATTCTTGACTGAGAACTCTGGGTAAATACAATAAAAAGTGCTTTAAAAAACAGAAAGACCAACTGCTATCTGCAGCTAAGTACAGAGTAAATTTGGTTTATTTAAGTTTTTTCTTTTTTTTTTTTTTTTTTTTTTTTTTTTTTTAACATTTCATTTTCGGTTTTAGGTTTCTGGGATTTGCTACAATAGCAGTATATTAAAAGTTCATCAAATTCTTTGTGTACCCAGCTGGGTAGCAAAGATATTTTCTTGGACTCTTGAACCAATCTTCTCATCTGCGGAACCAACAAATGAAGTTCGAGTGGGAATGGGAGCAACAGTTGACATCCAGAGGCAGCAGAGAATGGAGTTACTGGATCGTCAAATCATGATGTCTCAGGTTGCCCAAATGAGGCGGCAAAGGCAGCAGCAGGTATTGATATACGTTCTGTAAGGATTATATTAAGTTATGGGAAGAATACATTTTTGGTTCATATATCTTTTGTGGTTCCTGTTTCTTAAAAATAATGTATTTCTTTATTCTTCTCCATCAGTCTTCCATACACTGTTGTACTGCTAATAGCCATTTAAGTGTTTTATGTAGCTTTATATGTTAAAACTGCCTCACAAGATGTAAGCAGAGTGTCAGGCAATCCTGTAAGGATATCAGTACTTCTGGCATTCTTTCACCAAAAATGAGGCTGAAAGGTAAAGTGATTGCCTCTTGGTGGTCTTTAGTAAGAGCCATTGTGGAAAGTTAGGAAGTCAAAATGCTCCTGACTCTTCTGAGTATTTGTATTGTTAGCATCCTTTTCAGAGAGGTTTAAAATTGTCTACGTAACTCCTTTGTTTGCAGATGTACTTTGAATAAGGCTTGTTTCTGTTAAGAAAGTGCAGAAATTAAATTCTCTTAACTTTCTTACAGAGGTCAACCACAGGGACTTTCTGTTTGCCGCGTTTAATGCTCTTTGGTTTATTTCCTTATTGAATAGACTAGCAGAGCCTTTTTATTTTCTCGATTTTAGTCAAACCAGCAAATGCAGATATTCACATACTTTGCGTTGTAGGGCAGTAAAACAAGGCAGATGGTGTCTCAATTCACATTTTCCTGCATCTTAGATGTATGTTTTACTACTCTATCAAATCTAGCGGACAACATAGGCCTTGCATTGCTCTATGTGAGCTTATATTGCTCATAATTTAATTACAGCCTAGCAATTTGAGGTCTTTACTGAGTTCCTCTGCCTGAAACACAGCTCTGTACTGATACATGAGTTCTCATTGTGTTCGAGGTAGCGTAGTGCAAGTAGGTATAGCTGTGTTACCGTTAGTATGTTGCCAGAATTAGAGGTGTGATGGCATAAAGCTTTGGCCAACAACTGGAGTATGAATCTTTGTTTCCAGTCTCTGATAACATAATTCTGTTTTCCTTGATTTCTTAACATTTCAGTCTGATGAAATTGTTCCTCAGGTGGAAAGATCCTAATGTACTTTTCTCTATTCCCATTAGAATGTTAATCAGTTTTAACGTAAGAACTGAACTAGAAATTACTCAGTTCTTGAATGTTGCTGTTGTAATAGAAAATGAATTGAAAGTGTCTGTTGGGCTACAAGCTGCTGGGAAGAGTGCAGCCAAGTTTCTTCAGATAGGAGGAAGAAGCCATATCCAGCTATGAAGGACAATCTTTATAACATATCTTTAATTGCAAAAAGTGGTAAATAAGTTCAGAATGGTAAATGATAAAAGAAGAGTTGATAACATTTTCTTCTCATCTTCTCCTTTCCTTAGACTATGAACAATGAAAGTGGAAAAACGTCTTTTCATGTTTGACTTCAAATAGAGTTCTTTAAAAAGGTGGAGGGGTTTAAGTAAAATAAATGAACATTGTTTGAACATCAGTAAGATGCTTCCCTTTACAAGCTGCAGAAACACTTTCAAGTTACCTTCATGTTTGGCCTTTAACTTGAGCACAGCATTTAGTTATCTGATAGTGCTAATCTGTGAAACCAGTGATCGGAAGGCAATGGGATCAATGTATGAATGTTTCAGAGAGGCTCTTCAGAAAAGATGTATCATGAAAGCTTTTGGCCAGCCTTTTTTTTAATGACTCACTCACAGAATTTACTGGCCATCCACCAAATCACAAAAAGCACCATTCACAAATGTTGATGTAGTGGTAAAAATGAAAAGCAGGCTAATTTCAGTCTCAAAATAATGTTTAAAAATTGAAAACCATTTTCTGGATTGCTGTACTTGGGCAATTCTTTTGCCTTTAGAGGCTTGGAAAGGTATAATTTGAAGTCAGTGGAGTGGAACAGATCACGTTACAGATGAAATTTAGATGCTGATTTTACCTGTGGGGGAGTGAAGGTGATAAAGAATGCAGATCAGTTTCTTAGGAAGTTTTTTTGTGCAACTGAAAATAAAAGCTGTGAAGTATATATCAGTCATCAAATATAGCTTTGAATTATATTCTAGGAGAATGTTGTGCAAATTTCTGGAGTCCCAGTATGCTGTCTGTAGGTAATGTGCCATAAGTAAGATAAATTAACATTTTCTCTCCTGCTTTCTGTTTTGTTTGGCGAGGGAAGTGAACTTTAACTTTCCTCTGTATGCCATAGTGCAACAATTTTGTTTAGCTGCCCCTTGAGAAGGTGCTCTGCTCATTCCTCCTACTCCTTTACTCTTCAGTTCATCTGTTTGAGAAAAGAGACAATGTGGTTTCCCTGTGTATTGGTAGCATTATGGAAGGACAACACAAGAATATGATAGGTGGTTTTAATGGTGCTCCATCGTCCACGCAATGTGCCAAACTGTTCTGGCCATAAGGAGGCCCCTTTCTTAAATAGATGCTTTTTGTAGTAAGCTTATTCTTCAAGTCTTTGCAAGAAATTCTGAAGAATGTGAGCCTGACAAGTTACACAAGCCAACACAAAAAGAGTAAAAGTTTAAAAAAAAATTTTTTAAAAAAAACCAAACAAAACAGAGAAAGAAACTGGGAAAAAAATTTTCTCAGAAGTTGTTTTTACTGTAGCTCAAAGATACTGGGTTGTAAATAATTTTATCTTTTGTTTTTCTGCTGTTCACCGAGCTGTTTTATCCAAAGCAGAGTTCACTTTGGATGCTTTCTACAAAAAAAAAAACCAAAAAAACCCAAAACAACCACCCCAGAATTTCTTTGCTGGCAACTCTTTGAGCTTTACCTTTCCCAGTCTTTCTCCATCTGAAATCTTCTGGTCTGGAGGAGCCTGAAGCACAGAGCTGTGCATATGAGTGCTGAGTTGTCAGACACCCATAACTTCGAGGAGCAGGTTGAGTATGTGGTAGAATTTGAAGATAAACCACCAGCTTCGTTATTTGATGTACCTCATTTTAGTCCTTAAATGTTCAGTGGTACTGTGTCTGAATATGTTGTTAGAAACTGAAAAAATTATCTTACGTTGCTTGTTTCTCAGGGGAGTGTGGTTACATGATGACTGATTTTTATCTTGGTTTCTAGTTGCTGGGGATACAGCCCTTAAACAGATGGTAGTGTGCATATTGAAAAGTTTCTGTTCTTTTTTTTCTTCCGTGGATAATCCTGAGAAATGATGAACTTGTCACAAATGGAGAATTACTGAGCATCACCTCCATGCACCTTTTGAGGCAGTAGAATAAAATGCCATATGTATTCATTCCCTCAA
This sequence comes from Fregata magnificens, assembly GCA_013389945.1. NCBI lineage: Eukaryota > Metazoa > Chordata > Aves > Suliformes > Fregatidae > Fregata > Fregata magnificens. Next base: position 137,645 of record WAAD01037736.1, read on the forward strand.
AAAATACCAGCTTGCTATTTTGTTACTGCTTTTAAAACTTAGTTTCTTAGTTCTTTTCTTTCCCACTTTTGTCTGTCCTCTTTTCTAATTTAAATCATCCTGTTTTTCTTTTTTTCCCCATTATCTGATCTCTTTTTCCCCTTCATATCACTTTCACATTTTCATTCCCCACCATGCCATTTTCCTCCCACATTTTCATCACCTCTTTCCCTTCATCTCCATTGTTTCCCATACTTTATGTTTGCTCCTGTACAAAATCCTTCTTTGCTTTCGGGAAAATTGTCTCCCATCATGTCTCACCACCAGTAATCATTTGCTGATGCATCATGGAGCTCATAGGATTTTAGGGATGGATGCCTCTTGCCTTTCTCTTATTCAGACAAGATGTGTTTGAGGTCTTTGGGCACTATTTTATCCTTTCGATACTGTAGTATCGATGAACATTTTGGTCTTCCTCTCCTGACTTTTCTATTTCTTGATCTCTTTCATTTCCCAGCATTTTTCTGAAGTTTATCTTTCTGTAAGCCAAATGAAAGCCCTGGTGGGAAAAGGGAAGCAACTGCTGCATCTGTGCACCAGTGTGGTATCAGGGAGTCAACCTGACTTTCACTTCCTATTGAGAAACTTGGAGGGAGGCTTGCAGACAACCAAATTGCAAATAGATAAGGGAGGAGTCCATGCCTAGGTATTATTGACGACACTGTTGTCACTAAAGATGAATATATGGAAGGTGGTGGAAACTTGCAGAAAAGGTGGTCAGCGCCTTCTGTTGGCAACTAAATACCACTTCTCCTTTGAGTGCTCATCCCTCTGCCCATTCAGGAGGGGCAGTGTATGAACCTCAGTCCCTTCATCTTGAAAAAGGCTTTCTGTACCCACAGAGCATTTATTCCTTCATTCGTCCTGAGCACGTTAAAGACACCACATTCCCTGCTTCTTGATTTCTCTTAAGTTTCTTGGCTCAGAAAACAGCTTCACCAGGTTGCTCCAGACTGTGTGATAAGCCTACAGCCATATATGAAAACCTTCATTTCACTACCTCTTTTCTGCCCTATCCTCCACTTTAAGCTTATTTTGTCTTTTCCCTCCTGTCTTTTTGTTCTTCTATTCCAGCTGCCATTACTTTTCAGTGAGACCAGACTCTCCTTTGATTCATATCACACGACATCTCTATATGACCAGACTTCTTCTATAACAATGTGACTTCCTCTAATTGTTCATTTGTTAGATGTCTTTCTCCTGGGACACTGGAGAGATGCTCTGTGGGTAGGCACACTCAATGTCTATTGTTATGGGGAGTCTTATATCCTGAGAAATGTGCAAGTTTCACATTTTGTCAACTAAGGACTGTGCGGCTAGGCTGCTGATTTACCTTCTGGTTATATCTAAGCAGTAAACTCCTGAACTTGGGGAAAAAATAGATTAATGGAGCGAAGACTTTTCTGGCACAAGAATTCCTCCTCAGGAATGTTATCCTCATTCACAATGGTAGAAAAAAATCCCTCAGTGAATATACTCCCAGACAGTCCATTTCTGCTCTCTCAAAGAAGTGTAAGAACCAGACCTGAGCATGTTCTTTAGCTCTTCCACTAGGACTGAGAGATACAACTTTGACGAAGTCTTCTTGAATAACTTCACAAATTCAAGTACCAACAAGTCCTTCAAACAGACATTTTGAGCCCTGAAGACCTTCTGCAACCTGTATACATTGCCAGGTCCCTATAAACTGTTGATCTCACAGCCAGGACTTTGGATGGAGGCAGCTTGTTCGTATTGTTCCACAGATCATAGAATCATAGAATATCCTGAGTTAGAAGGGACCCACAAGGATCATCGAGTCCAACTCCTGACCCTGTATAGGACAATCTCAAAATTCACACTGGTGTTTGAGAGCACTGTCCAAACGCTCCTTGAATATTGTCAGGCTCGGTGCCATGACTACCTCCCTGGGGAGCCTGTTCCAGTGCTCCACTACCCTCTGGGTGAAGAACGTTTTCCTAATGTCTAACCTAACCCTCCCCTGGCATATCTTCCTGCCATTCCCTCGGGTCCTGTCACTGGTCACCAGGGAGAAGAGATCAGCACCTGCCCCTCCTCTTCCCCTTGTGAGGAAGCTGTAGACCCTCAGTCTCCTCTTCTCCAGGCTGAACAGACCAAGTGACTAGCTGCTCCTCATACGGCTTGCCCTCTAAACCCTTCACCATCTTCGTGGCTCTCCTCTGGACACTCTCTAGTAGCTTCATATCCTTTTTATACAAATGTATGTATCATTGTCGGGAAGGAATCTACCAGACTCTTTTACCTGGATAAATGGGTGAGATTTTCAGCCAAGTGTTACGCAAAGTCTTTTTCTCTAATTACGTTTCCATTCCAACTAGTCTGTGTTACCTAAGGCTACTTTGGGATTTTCTGACATAACTGAATAGAAACTGCCATTAGCAACCTTGCCATAAACTTCAAAGACAACTATATGTAGGGTACCAATAGGACAAAAAAGTTATTTGAGCTCAGACTCCTGAGGTGTCTGTGTACAAGATTTGACATCATATTTCTAAAGAATTCTGTTAACTAAGAAGTGATTTATGGGTTTATTTCAGCCCATGAATGAAGCATGTATGCTGCAGGAATAATCATTGTGGCCAAACTTAGACTCAGTATTCCTTCATTCCCTTCCTCTGCATACCAGTGTACATGTGTGGATACATCCCAAGCCTTTTTTGAAATCACAGACAGCTTCCATTTTTGTAGAGAAAACAGTATCTTCTCCTTCAGACCTCAGTGAACCTTTAACTCATCCTTTGCTTTTTGGCCCTCTTCTGGCATTTTCAAATCTTGATGATTCTCTGTAATTGTTTAATAATGTTTTCTTTGTGTTGAGAATAAGCCTGTTTTTATTTCAAAAGGGGAGCTTTACTCTTAGAGGTTGTTGAGTATAAAAACTGCATATACTGCTGATGTTGGCATGTGTGAACTCTTTGGTTTTTTACTGTTTCATTTCAATAACATAATTGCAGCAGTTGATAACCCACTGCTATTTAGATATTTCTGTTTTCTTTTTTGGAATTACGTTTTTCATGGATTCTAGGTGTGAAATTAAAAATGTTGAATTTCCATGGTGCTGATCCAGGTAATGAACAGTTTATGACTATTTCCTCTACAGACTACCACTTTATTTTTCTGTCTTTTTCATGGAAATTGGCAATTCCACAAGCTGACAGACACTAGTAGTACTACTAGAATAAGCTGAATGTGTCTCCTTGACAGCCAGTTGTCACAGTCACAATGCTAACTGCCTCTGATTCCTACTCCTCAGTAGCAGCCTGCTCACACATTGGACTATCATTTTTTTCTTGGACTGGAATGATGAAGTTCTCTTTCTGTCTGACTGGGCTTTTGAGCTATAGCCTTTGAATTTGGTTTAATATTTGTAATCAAATTCCCTAGAGAAGCAGTGGCTGATACAGTGGTTGGACAGCTTCCTAAAGCAAAATCCTGTTTTATTTCAAAGCAAATACTTTTTTGAGAAATAGAGTATGTTTGTTCTCCTATGTGATTGTTCTCTGCATTGAGAGAGTCTTGATGGGCCATTTATTCTTCCTAGTGTCATCTTCCACAGCGTGTAGTAAACAAGAAGCATGTAGTTCAGATAGTAAGTGGTCCATCGTAGTATTCAGGTTTTCTGATTAGAACTCTACTATTAGCACGTAACAACTGCAGGCCAGTTTCACCGATTGTTCCTTAACGCGCTACCTTAAGAGGCACAATAGATAGAAAAGTTTCACCGAACAGTGTTGCAAGTATGACACCTTGTATGTTGACTTTGGGATGTCAACAAATGGAAGCCCCTCCTATTTGCAACCTAACATAGAACTTGAATCTTTACAACCCAGAACAGGATGCTAATCTGGTTTTTTTACCTACATCATCATAGACTAGCCCTTTATATACTCAAGTATGTGTTTATGCTAGCTCGTTGGAGAATTTGGTTTTGAGTTTTCTTTGTGCCCAGTGCTTGTTATCTCAGCTTGTCAAATCAAAACAGTTTTGGAACTCTGATTTCTCACTTTTGTTTCAGCCTCTACTTATTCCTTATTACTCTTTGAAAAGGTTTGTGCACAGGAGGTGAATGAAGGATTATCTGTCTAATCATCACCCTTTAATAACAGTCCACTGTCACCAGTCAACATCCAAAGAGCTATGTAGTAAGGATTAGAACTGTCTCCGTTTTGTGTAAAATGTCTAAAACAGAGCTAACATTATTTCCTCAAGTACAGACTCTGTGTTCATGCCGGTGGACCTGCCTTCAGCATTTGGTGCACTGGACCTCCCCCCCACCCAATTATCTCAGTCAGCAAGTGTTGAATGCCAAACATAAGAACAGCTGCAAATCATGTCATTCCTTTAAAATTCAGCTGGTGATTATGATCGACAGCTTCACCTCTCACAAGGCACTCACTTATAAAGATTAATTTTTAATAATGGGAACTTACTTTTCAATATATACCTGAGATTTCTGTGGGAAAAAGTGACAAGCCCCACTGCCAATAGTATGACATGGATGCATGTTTTCAACTGATGTAGCCGTGACCATATCTGTGATGTCACAGCACCAGCAAGAGCCTAGTTTGGATGAAGAACAGCTGACACAAGCAACAGAAGCTGGGAAGTTTGGAAAAGGAAGTTGTTTGAAAAGGTGGTTGACGACGTGTCTCTACTGTCTAGAGAAGGTCCAAATCCCCATTTATTATTGCAAACAAAGTCTGAGAGTCCTGCTCAACACTTCCCTAATGTTGGATGAATGAATAACATCAGTTCTCAAAAATGCCATCTTTCAACTTCTGCTTGATATGAAATTCCTTTCTTTCTTCTTGGCATAGTGATCCATCACTTTCTGGCTGAATTACTGCATCACAGCAGTAATGAAAAGTGAATGTTACTGTGATGCACAGTTTGGTACAGAATACGTATTTACCCTTACTGTAACAGATTAAACAGTAGTCTGACTCTTTCAGTGTTCTGAGCTAACCTCCAGTTTTGGGAGTACCTACACAGCTTTTCACTTACTGCCAGCCAGTCATGTGTCTGAGTCAAATAACGGCACCCATTCCTGTTGTGTGTGACAAGCAGTGATCTACAAGGCCAAGTGCTTGGGCATGCATGAGTACACAAGGAAGCACTCACAACTCTCTACACCTCCCTTGAATGCAGTAGCAGAAGCAGCCATTCCCACCTCACCTCCAAGGAGCACACGTGCCTGCCCATTGACCTTTCTGGCTTCTGCTACTATGAAGGCATCGTGCTTGTGCTGAAATCCCTTCCATTGTCTCTCAGGCAGCTTCAGAGGCCAGATTAAGGTGTTCCTCCTAGATTTCAAAGGAAATGGCTGATCAGGCTTCAGAAAAGACCACATGTGGATTTCTGAACTTCTGTGACACATGAGCTCCTCTGGGACAATGCAGGCATCAAAGTTCAGGATGCAGCAACTAAGAGGTGGAGACAGAGCCTCTTGGCTAAAGAGACTTGTCTGTAGGATAAGTTTCCAGAGGAAATTGGAATATCATTAGAAATTGCTGGAGAACTTTCCTTGGTGAAAAATTCTTTCCATCATTAAGAACGATGCTCAGAACAGTAATACTGTTACATTTCTACCCCCTTTCAAAAGAAAGAAGTTATTAAAGTTAAAAAAAAAAAAAAAAAAAAAAAAAAAAAAAAAAAACAAACCTAAAAAACCAGAAGAGTTTTGTCCTCACAAAAAGGGGCAGGATAGACATTTGAATAAGTCTATTGGAAGTTTCACCATTGCCATTGATCTTTCTTACGCAGTGTTCAGGGCAGCAGGTATCATTGTCATTCATGGCTATGCTTTTTCTTTGTTTATATCATCAGTATGGGTACTTTGCAGTCAATAATTTGTAGAAGAAATTATTTCTGAAAAGCAAATAAGTGTTTCTTGCTTTCAGTACATTTTTTAAAATGAAACTTTATATGAAAGAAGACAGACAATATTTATGTCTGTACCAAGGAATGGCTCCTATGCAGAGTAGCGAACTTTAAAAATGTTACTTTAAAAGATGAAATGCAAAGCAATTTCCTTTTTTTTTTTTTCTTTCGCTGCGGTTGTTATGTTAAGAAAAGGTGAACAGGACAGATATCAGGAGGTGTTTCCTGTTTGTGCAAACAGATGGCGAGTTGGCATTAACCATATATATGAGATAACATTATCAAAATATCTTAACCACATGCATCACTTTCAAGAGGACTTTTATGAAGCATTTTCTTTCATTTCTTTTAGAATTAATGTAACTAAAATATGTGCAGATGTGACAGCTGCTTAACTGGCTATTTGTTAATTGTCCATAATACAATATTTTTAATTGTCAAGCTTTGGATGAGAAGTGCTTTTACAAAATATGCCATGGCAGGTATGTATATGGGAAACAGGTAGAGCTGCTTTTCAAAAAGAGAGGAAGGAGATTACATGGAAAGAAATGGCACAACTGGGGTTTTAGCAGGCTGTACAATCAGAGACATTTGCTAGCTCTAGATATCTCTTCCTTATTCTGTAGGAAAGGAGGATACTCCTTTCCTTGTAAACAGTATTGTCCCAGACACCATTAAAAAAAAAAAAAACAACCCAGACCAAAAAAAGACATCAAGGATGTGACCTCATAAGGCACAACTTCAGTACGTAAAGCCCTGGCAGCTATCCAAGAATAAGTCATCAATATGGCATTTCCTTACAACCTTTTCTGCGACGAAGAGCTGCTATTTTCCCATTCCCTTAATCCACTCCATTCTTAAATCTCATTCTTTGGTCATCTAAACTTGTGACTGGTTTGTTGTCTTCCTGTAACAGAAGTTCCAGCATCACCAATGTTCTCCTAATCCACTTCTAGTAGTGATTTATCAGAGACCAATAAAATCGTCTCCTTGGTATGTTTGTCTCCTATCAGGCAGTAACAAAGAATTTACAATCAACTGATTCACCCAGTCTTTGCACTGCTAAACCAAAGGAAACTTAGTTTTTCTTTAGTTAAAAATTTACAACCTAGGAGTAAGGGAGGGGGAAAGGCTTATAGGCCTTTCTTAGGTGTGTCTGTCACCCTTCTAGCCAAATAATTAATGAAGCAGTCTTTTTGTCAAGTGTTTTTCCTGATGACATGTGGAAGACTATGTTGCAGACAGAAATAAGGGCCCAGTCACCAATTTGTTCAAAGTATTTTTATGAATGATAGCCTGTAGACTGAATTTTTCAGTGCTTGTCTCTCTCGAGTAGCGCAGCAGTCAGGACTTCCAAAACAGAGTTTCCGATTAACGCCATGAAAACAAGTATGACAGCTGGCAACGGAGACTAGAAGTTCTTCATAACATCCCACTGCAGGGACTGGGACCAGTGCATGCAAGTTGATGGGAACCTTCAGCCTCTTGACTGCAGTGAGCTTGGTGCTGTTTTCACACCATCAGCAGAGAAGGCCTCCTCGAGCCTCTCATCCTGCAGCACAAACAAAGCAATGGAGGAATTAAACATGCAAAGAAGAATTTCCTTTTGCTGTAGTAAATCTTGCAGCATTCACACAATTGGACATGGAAAAATTGGACTAGGAGACGTGAACAAGAAACCTTACCTTTGCGTAGATAACATGACAACTGGCCACTGTCCAGAACACTGAATGGGGGAAGGATTTGGTTTATGTCAAGTCCCCGAGTGCACCGACAGGCTCTCTGTGCTGTGGGCCAGCTCTGGTATGGTACAGCTTTTCAGCCTTGGAGCAGACTTGTGTGAGAAAGAGCTGTGGTTAGAAATACCTGCGAGAAGCCTTGTTGGAGCCTCACCCACTTTGACTGGGAATCGCTTTTAAGTTCAGGTCCTTGCCCTTGGTCCTTGCTGAGCTTTGTGGATATGCATGTGCCAGCTGGTGTATCTCCCTCCTTGCTCCTGACCCACTGACTTGACTTCTAGGCTTGATCTTACACCTGCCTGGCAATCTGGACTTTTGGCTGACCATGGTTACTGTCACTACTTTGCTCTTCTCACTTGGTTCCTGTGGTAACACAGCACGTTTCAGTGAGGCCACTGCCTCAGCTTGCCTTTTCATCCTTGTCTCTCAGCTTGCCTTTCCTCTTGGAGCAGCACCTGCACTTGCTGCTCCCCAACACCTAAGATTCAGGACAAAGAACAATGTCACCTGACAGTCTGTCAGTTGTGGAAACTGGCTCTCGATGTAAGAGGCTTAATGCATCCTCCTTACCTAGTCCTGAGTCATGTTAAGTCCCAGCCCCCAAACCATTTAGTATTAAACTTAATTCTTTTTATAACAAGCCGACAAACCAGAATCACACAACTGCCTGGATTTCATTAGATGGATTGGACTGGCAGACACTTGTCACTGAAGGTGCTGCTCAGGAAAGGAGCTTACATACTGGACCCTTGATCATCCTCACTGCTTAATTATTAGCTCTTTTCTGCCTCTGTTTTGGACCACTCCAGAGAGCTCTGTTATCTGAGACAAGGCTTTTGTGGAGGGTAAAGAGATGGGTGTGAGCTCATCCGTGCTGTTGGGTGCTGGTGCCAGGGTTCAAATGTATTGTGAAATGCATTTATATTGGTTGCTGATTTCCCAGTAGGGACTCTCAGATGGCTTAGAAGCATCACTTAAATAAATTAATCAGACTCAATATCTTCATGTGAAATCTTCCTGACTTCTCACAGAGTAAGTGTGTTAGCATGGCCAAAACCCACCATAATACAGAAATCATCATAAAATTATGAAGGGGAGGTCTGCAAAATAATTTCTGTGAGGCAAGGCTGAATACTGGTCTGGAAATCTCCTTCTGCGCATTTTTTAGCTGCAATTTGCGATATTTACTTAATTTGAGACATTTTTTGCTGTTTGCTTTAGGTCCAATTAAAATTCACAGATCTTCATGTATTTCTACTGTGATAGTTAAGGTTGTCTGAAAGTCTTTACACAGTCACCATCCACACTGGGAATCCATAGCCTTGATCTCCATCTTCTGTGAATCTAAAACATTAGCTGCACTTCCTAATTTTCCCTTACCTTTACTCTGCGGGACTGGCCACAGTACCAGTCCCATAGTTCCTGCTGCAGTTCCCTGAATCTGTGCTCTTTTGAGCCTGACTTTGTGCATGTCCATCATGTAATTAGAGGCAAGTTTGTGAGGGGAAACAACTTTCTTGCAGATAAGATAAAGAAGCCTAATATGCCTGGTTTTGGTGCAGTTTGTAAAGTAATACACAGACAAGAAGTGGACCATAATGTTGGGATTAATCCTAAACATCAGTGTTCACATGCCATTAAGAGTTTCAGTCTTTAATACTTATTGTTGTTGTATGTTAGATATTCTTACCTCATTAATGTAGTTAAGAACTGATGGGTTATGTTTGTCACAGTTTCCAAAGGTAATTGAAATATTCTGAGGGCAGCTGAAAAAGATCTTTTCACAACTATTTTGATGTAAATTGCCTAGTCTGTTATTTTGGGGAAAGGGTTAGCAGTCTTCACGTGGAACTCTTCTGAATACATCAGTCCACATCTGTAGTTTTTCAAGATATCTGCTGTAAACCTTCAAAACTAAATAGTTACCTTTGTAAGGAATCTGCATTTTTTTAATCAAAGTAATGAATTCTGTGTATGTTAATTTAAAATGTATTGTAAGTTTAGGGTAGGGAAGTAGACAAGTCTCTTTCATGGTGTCAGGTGACAGCACACAGGACAGGGAGGATGCAAAACCAAACTGGAATAGGCAGCTCAGTATTGAAGCTGAGGGCACAGCTAGAAAGGTACGTTTATTTCAGTCTTCAGAAACACTGGAATACTGCTAAATTAATACATTTATTGTAGATTTTATATTTCATATACATTATTCTGTATGACTTCTGGTGCTTCAGAGGCATGTGTCATAGTCCTGTTGGCATTTTTCAATTCACCAATTTAATGTGAATGACCCATGGAAGCGTTATGTTCTCCTCCCCAGATCTTTTCAAAAGAATAAAACCAGGCAAAGCAGCATTAGTGCAGTGTTCTTGTTGAACTATAGAGCTTAGCAGACTTTCAGAAATTGAAAGTTAATGAATTAAAACTCAACATAATTCTGAGTTAGGGGAAGTTATTAGGTGGGGAAGTACAGGACGTGATTTTCCAAGACCATGGAGTAGTACAGTGGTGTCAGTAGAAAGTCTGAGATCCCTCTCTGGGTTTAAACTACAAACCAATTCTCCTTTTTACTACGCTACGCTGTTTGGCTAACGCAAGGCTTATACAGAATCCTTTGGTTAAAACCTCATGACTTTTAAGCAAATGTTTTATACAGTACACAAAATAGTATAGTATATAAGTATTTATACTAGTATATATAGTGTGTGTGTATATATATATATATATATGAGAGAGAGAGTCCCTCTAGTACATAAGGGACTGGAACACTTCACAAGCTACCGTTTCAAATCTCATGACTCCCCAAATGCTTTTTTTAAGTGTGCTGTTGCACTGCCCCCTGTGGTGTCTGGGCTGGTTGGGTCTCCTCTGGAGAGAAAGGAAGAAAACAAAGGAAAGGGCAGGAAAACTAAATAAACTATTTTTTTGTGTGTGTGTGTCTAGGAGCAGGTTTAGTTGCTGCTGATCTGATTGAGCAGAGAGCATTTAATGCTCTAGGGGTACATAAAGGCAGGAAGAGCCCTTGCTGAGAGAGAAAAGAAAAAACTCTCTTAAGGGGAAGGTCTTCTGAGAAACGACAGTATAGAACTAAAATAGAGCAACTAGAGGAAGGAAGTCCATGTCCTATATATACAGAAAGGGAGGGGGATCTTCTCCATAGTAACGGAGGGAACAGGGGAGGAGGAAAAGGACAACACAAACTGTAAAAGACGTTTTAACAAATTGTATAGAAAAGAGAGATTTGAGGTTTGCTCTTCTTCCCCGCTTGCAGGGCCTGTGGTTTTGGTGTGATACAAAATCTCTTAAAAATGTTTGTTTAAGCTAATAAATGAGGATTAATAATTTCTGGACAATTACAAAGCTTGTACTTTAGTATTTGCGCTTTATATTCTAAACTTATTATTAGAAGACTTGAAGCTTGGTTGTTAAAAGAAAGTTTCAGTTCTGTGATTTACACAATACATACGTTACTGCTGTATTTCTATTATTACTATGTAGTTACAAAATGTTTTGGCACTGGAATAGGGCCAGATTTTGCTATGGTATTTAATATGCAGAAGTTAGGTGAGGTGGTCTGTGTGTCTGTAACAGTCGCGTTGGTGTCGCAGAAGTAATCACTTGCATGGAAATCACAGGTATCCTGGAAGCTGGGCTTGTTCTGAGTTCCATGGTGTGGTTTTGCTGATGCACTGAGAATCCATTTTTGCCTTTTCCCCTCATTTATTTCTTGCACTCTTTTTCCCTGGTTAACTCCAGCGGCAGTCTTGCAAAGCACTTGCAGGACCTGCTGTTGCATCTCTTGCCAGGCAAATTCCTATCAGTAAAGAGAACAGTCCTTCAGCCTCAGAAATCTAGCACTGTAGTAAACCAAATCTTTCACAATGGATGTGAAGCATCCTTTCCTCCTTCTGTTAGCACTCTTCCTTAATTTACAGTAACTTCTAGTAACTAGTAAAGCAGTAACTAGTCCCAATTTTGACTTCATAAGAGACTGCAGCAGTATTTGTTGTTTAAAATAACGTATTTTACTCAAACTTTTGCCTTTCGTATTACATGGAATGGATGATCTTTTTGTTTAAAAATATCTGTAGTTCTTTTTGCAAAGACTGACAGCAGTGTCTGGTTTCAGGGTGGGATGATTAACTGGAATAGACTGTTTCCTCCTTTACGTCATAGACATAATGCGAATTATCAAGATCATCGCCCGTCTGAACAAGACACACCTCCACCTACCGAGGTTTCTGAAGAGCAGGTAAACATTTTTCTATTTTAAAATGGCATTAAAAAACTGGTTAGGAATTACCTCCACTAATATTTTATCTTCTGTTGACACAGTTTCTCAAACGTTCTCTGTAGCAGCGCAAATTAGAATATCAGATAACAGTCACAATATGAAGACAGCGGGTCGTCATTACCATCCAAACCAAAGTTACAAATCAACTTGGGTGTTTCTGCTTTTATGTGTAACTGTCTTTTGTATTTAAAGATGAGATAGTTTCACTAGTGGGGACTATTCAAATCTGATAAAATAAATGTTTCAAAGAAGGAAGAGTGACAAATGGATTTCGTTATTTGTCTTGTAGACATGCAAGTTTTCCTTCACTGAGGTCTCCGGCTTAAGTTTCCAATTCAGTCATGAAGTTTTTTGGAAATAAGAATGTTATGCCAGCTGTGGACTGCAGCACACGCTTGGTCTAAAACTTGGATGTTTCCCTCAATAATGTGGTTGACTGATTTCACATACTGATGCCACAGAGAAGTTTGTGTCTTTTCTATCAAGCATAGATTTAGACTTTTAGACTTTTGTTGATGGTTTTATTCTCAAAAGAGAAGATGATTTACTAGGAAATTTAAGAATTTAAGATTAGTCTTATTTCTGTATTCAGGATTTATTGCATGCAGTCAAGTTTTCTAGGTTGTAGCCTATCTGCAGTTAGCTGCATTGGCCATTTTAAAGTCTAAGGTCTCTCCTACCCTTGAACAAGAGCAGGTTTCAAGGGTGAGTTTTTCTTTCCCTCTTTCCTTTTTTTAGGGAGATAAATCAACACTTACTAGCAGCACACTGTCATTTCTAGTTAGTTTAAAATGAGCTTGTCCCAAACAGAAATCTTTGCTATGATCTGATTTCTAGTTTTGATTCAATGTTAGATTATGTTCAAAATGTTCAAAATTTTAACTGCACTGGTTGTTTTGACTGCAAACCTGCTGGGCTACATCCAAAAAGGCAAAAAAACCCCAACCAACAAAAAAAAAAAAAAAAAAAAAAAAA
>WAAD01037736.1:150605-163519 GCA_013389945.1 Fregata magnificens
CAAAAAAAAAAAAAAAAAGGAAAAAAAAAGGGAAAAAAAAAAGGAAAACGCCATACCAAAGAACACCTTCTGAGACAAACCCCAGAAACTTAGTTTTGGCTGGCCTGAAAGCCTGCTCAGTGACAGGCACCAAAAGATTTCCCTGCTGGGTTGGTGGGTTGGTTTGTTTATTTGTTTTATTGACAAATTCTGCTTATAGAAACTTCTGTTGTTGGGCTGGAACTAATGAAATAGTTATTAGTCTGACTTATGCTGGATTCTTAGCCAATGCCTTTAGGCCCAGATTTATGAAAGCAATATGCATTTGTATTTTCTCATGCATTGAAGTTGTAGAGCTTACCTGGTTGCTGTCATTCGCAATGCTGTCTAGTTACCCTGCAAAGAAAAAAGTAATCTAAGCACCTCTGATTTCTCAGGACGGTACTAATAACTGCACAAGTTGTCTTAGAATGGCAGAAATGCAAGGTTTTCTTCTGTTCTTCAGATTAAAATTTGCAAGCATTTGCAATGCTTTTGGTACAAAAATCTCTGCATTTCTTGTGGGTTTTTTAGCACCTTAAATTACCGTTACCAGTATACATCTCTGTTTCCTGGAGCTGGATTCAGTTCCTGTGGTTAAAATGTACTCAGATGAAAAGAGCTTTTTGTTGTTACAATCTGTTCCCCGTGATGCTCACTGGATATTTCTGTAAATGGGAACATTGTAATTCCATCCCCCACTTCTTAAGGTTAGAATTCATTCAACTACGGTAGAAACCTTTCTTCTGAAATTTATTTCTGTGGTTAGCTTTTATTCCACTGCCTGCCCTTTTTCTCATAAACAACACAATCTTAGATGAAAAATCAGACAGAGGAAACTTTAGAAAGTTACGGGTTATGAAATCTAGTTTGAAGTTACACTATTGTTGCAGAGGTGTCAAAAGTAACAATTCATTTGTCTCTCTACAAGAAGGTGAGAAACAGACATGGGGTTGTAAGGGGGGAAAAGAAGGAAGTGCACAAAAATGATAAGTACCGTTCTTGATATTGTGACACCCAAGGTAGCTGTTTTCAAATGTTTTGTAACGGTGTATTTAGATTAAGAAAAGGAGGACGCCCACCTCTGGGCATACTTGGCAGTAGTACATTTCTCAGTAAGCCGCCAAGGCAGAGAAGATTAAAAATACAGAAAGTTCTGGAGGTGTCTTAGAGGAAAGGGAGGTTGCTTTTAATGGCACCTTTCTTTTAAAAGGCATTTAAAGTACTTCCAATACTAGTGCACATTGCTCTTGCACCCGGGAAGAGTTCTCCTGAGATGTAAACAGCCTTTGCTGCATTCCTGCTCAGCTTCATTCTGCTGCTGCAGGCTCCGTACAAGCAGATGAGGAGCAGCGGTAGCTCCCAGACAGCTCCTGTAGCCCAGAACTTCCAGGTTCAGGAGTTGTGCTGTCTGGTCACAGGCCGTTTGGAGCAGGATGGGAAATGTTTTATGCTAGCAGTGGCCACAGTTAATTTTATGTGCCACTCCCTGCCCCCCTGTCTTGGTTTTCCCCTCTCTGGAAGATTAACTGTAGAAGTGAGTGAGTTATATGGTAACTTTCAGTAACATGTAATTGAGAATTGTAGATGTTAAATGTACTTTAGATTGGAATTTAACCATAAATTAAATTTGGTTATACCTACATTGCTTTTTAGATGTGGTAATTTGAATATCTGTTAGCGCAGAGCAAAAAGGTTAGGTGTCAAGTACATGATATTGTAAAGAGGGATGGTCAAGTGGTTACTGATTACCAAAATCGCTGCCTTAATATGCCCTTTTCCAGGTAATTCTTCCATCAAATGTCATTGACTTATGCTGTTTTGAGAATATTTAGATTGTTGTTGTCATGTGTGGTGCCATACTTTCTATTTTACTTGTTTTTTCAAAGCTGGACCGGCTAGGAAAACACAGCTGTGGCATTTTCAGCAAACGGTTGGTTTTGAATAAACTATCAGAAAGCAGTCGTCTCTGTCTGTGGCAGTGTTTTCAAGCATGCTGTCCCAGATAGGTCTTTATGGCAGTGCATAGCTATGCTTGCTTACTCTCTGGAAAGCTTTTGAACAGCCTGATCAGTGGAAAAGTGAGCTCTGACACTGTTAACATGACTAACGCACACACGGTGTGAATAAAACTCTGGGTTTAAAGCGGTGTTACGTTCTTTCTTTTCCAGGTTGCACGACTTATGGAAATGGGTTTTTCCAGGGGAGATGCTCTAGAAGCTCTGAGGGCTTCAAATAATGACTTAAACGTAGCCACTAATTTTCTACTGCAGCACTGATGGTTTTCTGTGTGAAGGAACTTCACTTGATGGGTTTGTACACGTCTGAAAGAGGATCAAAGCCACCTGCTGGACAGACTCATGAAGGTCGTCCCCACAAGAGCGTCAGAAAAGAGAAACTGGCTCCGCGTGACTGGTGATTCAAAGTGATGTCAATGAATGACGTGAACTGTTCCCAAGGCTTCAGATCACTCGGTGGTTTCTAGTCTGGTTATCGTTTTCAAAGTAACTTTAGTTTCTACTTATTACTGGATATCACCTAAATTTATTTTTAAAATAAAGTAGGTGTTTTTTTCTTGTAAATCCTTGTTAGACATGTATCAGACTTAATGACTAGGAAAAGAAGCTCCAACAACCAGAATGACTAGATTTACCTGTCAAGAAAAATTGCATTTTCTTCATTTATCAGTCTAATTTCTCTAGCTTACATGTTATTTTACAGTACTTGATTTTTGATTACAGTAATAAGAGGTTTGAAGATCATTTTCAACTCAGTAAAGGGTTATGGGACTGTTATGTCATTCTTCAGAAAGTTTTATTAATGCCTGTAATATTTTATTTCTTGAATTCCTTTTTAAATAAAAGTTGTCATTCAGCACATAATACACAGATAGGATGCGAGAAAATTCATGTGCATATTGCAAGCTATGGTAAGTGACCACTGTAAATTTAAATTTTACAAACTGGTTGAATTGCTATTCAGATACAGGTCATTAAGATATTGGTGGTACAGGTGAATCGAATGATACAAGAAGACCAGAACCGAAATTATTTGAATGGCTTCCATGTCTAATTCAGACAGACTTCTGTAACGATGGATGTATGCTCAGTGTCCTATGTGCTGGTTTCATTTTTTGAGCTGGCTACATACATCTTAAAAGAAAATGATAAAAAGCTAACTTTTCCATATATTGCTCTAGTTTTCTACTGTCAAGGATGTGGATGACCCTGCATTTGCTGAATCCTCACTGTCTGAAGCAACTTACTGTTGGTCACAGACTGGAATATTAACCGTAAGGGTGATTCAGGCTAACAGAGGAGGTAACGGGATGCTAATGCCAAGGTAGCACAACATTGGTTTTGAAGTTTAGATTGATTGATAAACTTACTTGGCTTGACTTTCAGAAGTGCTCAGTATTAGCACCTTAGGAGTTTCAGGAGGTGGGGTGGAGAGAGGTGAACATCTCTGTAAAACCAAGCTGAAGTAATACAAAATTCCAAACTGTGACTCCGTGAAACCAATCTACTCATGTATCTCAAGCATTTAATGTATGTTTCTGTATGTACTTTTGTTTGTACGTTGTGTGTATGTATGTGTCTATTTATATACACACAGGCATATTTAATACATACATTTAGAATAAGATATAGGTCATCAGAAGCATAACAGAGGCAATAATAGTAGGCACAAAGGGGAGGAGATTAAAGAATAAAGGAGAGAGAAGGGTGTTTTGAACATCCAAATGAATATGTGTGTACCAAAGTACAGACCTGCGCAGTCTCACTTGGCCTGGAAAATATACTGGAAAATTAGAGGACAAGATTTAGGGAGAGGGAGATACTTCTCTTTTTTTTTTTAATTGACTGATAAAACTGCAAAAAGTCCTTCAGGCATACAAGTCCTTTAGGCATAGAGGTCCCTATCCAGAAATGACATCAAATTTGTGCAGCTTGTGGCACATGACATCATTTTTAATAAAGTCAGTGTCCTGTATGTATTTTTTAGTATTTTCCAGTGGGTGAAATAAGGGTGTTTTTGAATGACCGTGTTTTCCTGGGCTTTGACCAACCTCGTTCAGGGTTTGGCTAGCTGCTATGATCCCATTATTTAGGCAGGGTCTGCTTTTTAATTGAAAGGTTTTGTTTGTGTGAAGCTTGAGCAGCTCTCTGTGTAGGCTAGGGACGTTTCTGTACCCAGAGAACTCTGGAAACCTGCTGTCTTACAAAGGAAAGGGCAAATGTAAGAAAAAAAGCTCTACAGCAATTTGTGTATGTAAACTAGTTATATGTTTTGAAACAAGTACAGGTTTTAATTTTGAAACATACAGATTCTTCCTTCACAAATATTTTATAAAAAGTAGCAAGAAGGACTAGTGAATTACTTCAGAAGTCAAATTTTGTCTGTAGGAAGTAAAGGTCCACCTAGCCCAGGGTAAATTAAATATGACGTGTGCCCTTTCCGACATTGCCCTGCTCTAGGGACAAGCACAAAGAGGATTTATTCCTTGGAATTTTAAAACATGTCGAGCGGCAGCCGGGATGTGTAAGTGGATATTCTCCAAGTCTAAATCCTTTCTTACTATTATCTATACAAGGGGTATGCAAATGTCACAGTTGTTTGGAAAACCCCATTTTGCTGGGCATTTCGCAAAACATGGTCTAACATAAGGGGTAAAATTCAGGTCTTGGTGATGTCAGTTGAAAACTCCCCTTGACATCTGTGAGAAGAGTTTGTGCTCAAAATGCTTCCAGGGTTGTGATTTCCAGTCAAAAAAAAAGAAGTGGTGAAAGGAAGGGTCTCAGATGCCGTTGAACACAGTTCCTGTTTCGTACAAGAACCATAGAAGAAAGATTCACACGTTAGAGCTGGAAAACAACTCGGTTTCCACTTGATGGTGAAACTTTCATGGACCGTTTCTGGGAATGTAAGGAGCGTGCTCTTCACAGCCTACACAGTGTTTGTCCAATACGGTTTTGAATATCTCATTGCACAGTTCCTATTTTGTGTGTGACTCAACAATATTTTTCAGGCAGCGAGAGAATGCAGAATACTTTTCTACAGAGAGGATTTTAAGTCCCTAGGAAATTCACGCTGGTTTTAGTAAAGCCAAGATTTGGTATTTTGAAGTAAAAGTAGTTGCTGGTGTTAAAATTTCTCTACTAGATGGGGAATGTTGTCTTTTGAGACAACATTGGAGTAATTTATTGGGGACTTTCCTAGATAGTTATGTGATACTTTGAAATACACCCACAGCGAGGTTTGTATTTGTGGAAATCTGCCTGATAAGCCACCAGGTTCTCAAGCCTTAACTTTTTGCTAAGATGCAGAATGATTGGGCTCTGTACCTACCAAAACCATTTTCCTCTCCCAAAACAAGCGTTAAAGGTTGCCGGCTACTTACATGAGCAAATGGACTGTCACAGTTGGTTCGTGTACCGACCTGTGCTGTCTAGCGCTTGTCGGTGCCTTTGTGAACATGTGATGGAGAAAAGGTCTCATTATTTTTGTCTGAAACAAAAGAACAAGCAAGCAAAACATATTGCAAGGTACTGGGCAAAGGGCAACGTTTTTGGCTCTCCTGATTGTGTATGTGTATATATATACACATAGATATGTGTATGCGTATATATGTGTGTATACATATGTGTATATACAGAGAGTGAGTGAGAATATGTATTGGTTTGATGAATTTAACTGGAGCTAAGAGTTTGTTGAAGAAAATTAAAAGTCTGTATTCAAAGACTCCCACCTCTCAAACATGTCTGTATTTGGAGTGTATATGCAGTTGGGAAGGCACTCAAATTTGAAAACACTCAGAACTACAACTCTCATGTTGTAGGGGAACTGCATCTGTTTGGGGATAAATAAATGCATGGTATTTGTTTGGACTAACAGGTTTTTGATACATAAGTGCAATTAATTTCTTGTGTGTTCTTCCACAAGAAAAACCTAAATGAGACTAGCTTTAACTGGGTAGCCATAACAATAAGTATTTTATATAAATGAGTATAAATACTATTTTATTAGGAGAGCCACATGAACACACAAACACTCTGTGTTTATATATATGCACACATATATGCCTCTTTTATATATATGTGTATATGCTTACTTAAAACATACTAGATTTGGTTTAATTTTTAGCAGGATTACATTCCTCCTGTTTCCATACGTAAAGGGATGCTTTGACTATAGAAAGTCCAGTCTTAATTGAAAACCAAAGAGGGTACGTGCTACCAATAGTTTTCAGTCCAAATATAAGACAAGAAACAGATGATGGGAGCAGAGGAATGGTACGACCCGATGAATGGGTGCGACTGGTGAGAATCTCAACAAATTGGTAGTTCAGCTGTTGTCATTTGATGTTTTCCAAAGGAGAGTTTTAAGAGGAAACAAAGAAGTTAGCTAGGCTCACTCATGTTTGTAGGGGACCGTTTCCAAACCTGAACAGTAGCATTGGAGAAAGCAGGAATATACATACCTTAACAGTGGGTGAAAAATTCCAGGATCATGGCTGAAAAGAAAGCAGGATTGGGCCTTTTGACTGGAGATAAGTAGGGACCATAAATGTCATTTAAGATTAGCAAAGGAGAGGGCTTGAGGGAGATGAGGGAGGTGGAACTCAGCAAAAGCAGAGAGTTTAGAGAAAAGGAGCAAAGTAGTAGACTGCAGAAGACAGAAAGAAAAGACCTCCTGAGAGAAGGGGGGCAGGATGGTTCAGTTTTGAAAGAATTCACAGAGATTCCATGTGGAAAATGCAAATACACAATATTGTGGCTAATGTTGTACTGAAAATCAGCTGGTTTTTCAGGGGTGTCCGATAGGGGAATCCTTCCATTTTATTTCGTCGGATTTGCATGAGATGGTACACGTAAGCAAAAGAGAAGACAGCGTAATCGCAGCAACTCGGCAGCGAAGCAAACCCTGGAGCCACCACAGTATGTGAGGAAGCAGGTGTTTCTGGTTTTCAAAGCACAGTTAGTCCTGCCAACCTGACTCTTCTCCTGGCACCCCATCCCGTCTGCGGAGAGACCTGCTCCAGAAAGGACACAGCTCTCCGCAGGTCCCACCGCTCTTCCCACACAAGGTTGTTTATAAATCCCCATGCCATGAAAGCACACGACCTTCCTGGGGAAACAAGTGTGCTGCGTAAAGGAGGTGGATCGAGAGCTTGTGCTTGTCCCTCGCCGCTTCTGAGCGTTTGCTTTGCTTGCTGGGGGGAGAGGCATGCGTGCACCTCTGAGAAGCAACAGTTGCCCCATCACCCAGCCCAAACAATCACACTGGGGCTTGTTGGCGGTGAGAAGCTTTTATTTTAAGTAGATACGTGCATTTTCACATGACACTATTTTACTGGCTTACAAAGATGGATGTTGCAACGTGCAATAGCTTCAATTCGGGACAATTTAAAGCACAGGCTGGAGGTGTGTTGTATGGCCCAGGTAGTTTACTAACGGGTAATGTGTAACTGTAACCAGGAGCTGTTGTCCCCCAGTGCTCTCCTGGAAATCTATGCTTTTAGCTGAAAGTGTTAAGTTTGGAACCGCTGTTAAGAGAAAAAGGCAGTGGTGCTCGAGCTCCATGTGCTTATTTGCTATTAAGATACAGCTTGTCAGACAAGGAGGTCGTCTGCAGAGATCCTGTCTACTTTCTGCACTACATTCGATTGCATGAGCTAATCACCCTTTCACAGAAGCTTGGGAGAAACCTGAAATAGACTGTGTTAGAAGGGTTTGGCTCGCAAGGGCTTTTGAGCTACAAGGGTCACAGCATGAGTTTGCTAAGGAAATCTCAGTTTGCACCACATACGTATATAATCTGTACGACTATACACAGGCGTGGTAGTAGTGTGTGACTGCAAATAGTCTACTCACTGCCCATAGATAAAAATGCAATTTTCCCTTCTTAGAAGACAGCATGGCAGTAGGCCGCAGTCTAGGGTGAAGCAAGAAATACCTGCATACGGCGCAGTAATAACTCCCTGCACGGAAAACCATCAGGGATCCCAGTGTGCTGGCATGTGCTTGCCATACGCCTCACAACCATCCTCCTTATCACATGCACCACGTTCCTACGTGGCAGCAGACGCGTGGGGGGAGCACCAGCTGCACATATTTTTTTTTTTTTTTTTAGCTTCGTGGCTGTATTTTTAACCCCGGGTAAAGATTTCAACTCCCTCTTTCGGCGGGAACCGGCGTCGCCCCTTTCCTCTCTGCGGAGCAGCACTGCAGAGGCTGCCGGGGGGGCTCCGGGGGCTTTTTGCATCACGGGGGATGCCGGAGCAGGAGCGGTGGCGGTGGGCGGCTGACAGACCGGAGCTGGTAGCGAAAAGGGTGGCGGTGGTTCTCGGCGGGTTCCCCCGTGGGGCAAAGCGAGGAGCAGGAAGCGCGCAGTGCCGGGCGTTAGCTGCTTGGCTGGCGTGCTGGCTGGTTACAGCAAGTGTCGTGCGAGGATCTCGGCTCGGGCGGATGAATGAAGTGTAGAAAAAGTATTACTGTGCTTCTAGGCAAAATGCTCTGTACGGTTTCGCTTCAGTTTTAGTGAAATGCTCCATTTTCAAGCAGCCAGGGAACACCCCCAGGTGGCCGAGCTGGTTTGGGGGACATGGGACTCCTTAGGCAGTTCTGCTTTGCCCAGGCTCCTTCTGACCCGTTCTGCCCAAGTCCCTTCCCTCTCCATCCCTTGGGTGTCCCCTCAGCTCCAGCTAATTGCATGCTGTCCCCAGGTGGGTATTTTCAATAGCAAAGGGCCCCAGGCTGGTGTCAGTGGAGAGGGGGGAGGCTGGATCCCTCCTGCGTGCTGCCATTTTGCAGCACCACATGCAGCTATTCACCTATTTCTGCCTCCAAAGGCTCCTACTGGTGGCAAGAGGATGAAAGGTGGGAATACCTTTATTAGTAAAATACTTTGGAGAAAAATAGAGCCCAATAAAGAACAAACGAGGCTATGTTTATACTCCGCCTTTTCCTGAGGAGGCTTCGTCACAGATTTGCCTTTGCCTCTGCCATAGGCTTCAGCCTGGCAAAACATCTCTAGGCTTTGGTCTTGAGAAGGAGGGTTGACCACCGCTGCAGACCTGTGCTCCGGTGTTCATGTGGAGGCTCGCTGAGACCGATAGCTACGTACCACTGTTCTCCTGGCAGCCCCAGCCACAGTCCTATGGGAATTTGAGTTACAAAGATGACAGAGCCAAGCTCTTCTTAGCACAAGCAGGTGATGTTAGGGGCAACAGCCACCACCTGTGGATGGGGAAGTTCAGACTGGACACTGGGGAAAATGTTTTCATCCGGCGGGCGCTGCAGCACGGGAACCATCACCTCGGTGGGAGGAGCCTCCTTGCCTGGAGTTTCCAAGCCTTGGCTAGAGGAAGCCATGGCCAGCCTGCCATCATGCCAGCCATGGTCCTGCTTTGAGTAGGACAAGGTGATGCAGAGAGGTCCCTTCCAGCCAACACTTCTTTCGTAAGTTAACAGTGCACCAGAACTGTACAGCAACTACCAGCCTAGCCAGGGTCCTTTAGGGTGTTCAGACCATTGATATCCCTACATTATTGCCTTCTCTATTGTAACATGCTTTTTAGGACACAGGCTCTCTTCAGGCCAGTGCTGAGGTTAGACCTGCTCTGAGGAGGGCTCAGATAACCTCCTGAAAGGACCTACTGGAGTCCCTTTCCCACCTGAATTATTTTAGGCATCCCTCTTAGTCAGCCTTCAGGATGCTGCGGTTACCCGTGGCATAAGTAAAACCATCGTCATCCAAAAGCTCGCTCATGCGCATTTAAACAATAAAGGGCTGCACGTACACTATTATTAACTTTCTAGCCATAAAGAAAGGTTATTACCTTAAAGAATGATTTGTAATAATCAAGAGTGTCCATTCATGAAGCTTCTTCAGTTGTACTTTTCAGCAAAATAAAGCTGCTTTTTCCTACTCTTCATGTCTCTGTGCGTGTCTCTGTCCTTTCCAACCTCAAACATAAGACCAGCCATCCCAGGAACCATGAAATCCCATGTGTGGTTTTTTTATTGTAGTCTAGCAGCTTCAGAAAAGAGCCGGAGGTCCTTGCTCCTGCCGACTTTCTCCTCGTCACACGGGCTCAAACGTTGACAGGAACCCGATGTGTCGGGGCTCCTCCTCTCGCTCTGGCGATCGTCACACGTAATCTGCCCTTAGCAAGGCTCTCGGACTCGTCAGGGTGCGGGTTCAAGCAAAGGTCAGTCAAGGTCACATAAGGCCACCCTCAGTCCTCGTCCCCTTGTCCCCTTTCCTCCCCTCCCTTCGAGGCAGAAAGGTTTCCCCGGCGAGTGCCCTCAGGGCAGGTTTGCAGCCTTACAGCTGAGCTGCGAGCCAGGCCAGCCCCGGCATCCCCTTCCTGGCGGTGGGTCCCGGGGCAATTGCAGTGCCGCCAGCTGCGAGGAAGGGCACCCTGGGGAAGGAGCAGCCGCCTGAGCAGTGGACGCAGGCAGCAGCACTCCCAGGAGCTCTGCAAATTCACATCCTCACCCCTCTCCCTTGAAGAAGGGCTTTAGTGGCAGCTCCCACGCGCCCCACGCTTACTGCTCACCCCATGCAGTGCCTGGGTGCAAGAGCGGGATGCTGGGCAGGGGGAGAGCAGAGCCGCCGTTTGTCAGTGCAGGGAAGGAGCTGTAGGCAACTTTCTGCATGGAAGTAACATCCCATCCTGTTCCTGAAATACTTTTGAGTCTGTGCGCTCCATGCCAGCCACCCCAAGCCCCACGGGGATGCTGCCCTGGTGCTCCAGGGGCAGTGCAGGGGACGGGGACAGAGAGGCAGGGACAGCCATGGTGGTTACCGGCAGCCACTGGCCCCGCAAGGACAGACGTGGGAGGGCGGCGTGGTGCGGTGCTGGGAAATCCCCAGCTGTGTTTGCCAGCCAGAGCGGTTGCACGAGCTGCCTCCTCTGGGGTTGGGATGAAAACGGGCCTCTGTGCTCCAGGACAGCGGGTCCAGCAGTGCTGAGTGCAGAGACAGGCGTGCGGAGCCAGGCAGGGCTGTGTCCCGGCCGGGCTGGCTTTGTGAGAGCCCCCGGAGCCAGGCAGGGCTGTGTCCCGGCCGGGCTGGCTTTGTGAGAGCCCCCAGCTCCAGGCAGGGGAGCGATGAAGCCTGGCAGAGGTGCTGGTCCTGTCTCCGGCTCCTGCCTGTCAGGGATGGTCCATAAGCTGCAGACCAGAGCGAAAGGGAGGGGGTTGCGCCGCTAGACAGAGACAGAGCCGGGCGGCTGGCTGTTGCTGTTGCTCTCAGAGTGGGTCTTGGCAGTGGAGGAGGTGGCCATTGAGCCGCTGTTCCTGAAGATGCGGAGCAGCCTCCGCTTGTAGCCCCGGAAAGCGAAGAAGTAGATGATGGGGTCGATGCAGCAGTTGAGGTTCATGAATGCCACAGTGACTTGCAGGGACATCTTGAAGGCTTGCTGCTCGCGGCAGGATGGCTGGTAGAGAATCTTCCTGACCATAAACTGGACGATGTTGAGGTGGTAGGGGCTGAAGCAGAGCAGGACGGCCAGCAGCACCACCAGGATGACGGTGAAGGCCCGGCGGTGGTGCCCGTTCTTCACCGTCAATGGGTTCTCCTTGGCCGTCTGGCAGAGCTTGAGGTTGATCCTCACGTAACACACCAAGATGATGCCCACAGGCAGGAAGAAGCCGAGCACGCAGGCCCCCAGGAGCAGGTAGGGCAGCTTGGGAATCTCCTCGAAGTTGAAGTACTCCATGCACGTCAGCTTGTCCCCCATCCTCCGCGTCATGGGCCGCAGAAGCAGCGGCGCCGTCTGCAGGAACACCAAGGACCAGATGAGGACGCAGACGCCCCTGGCCCGACTCATCTTCCGGATCCTGCTGGGGTGCCTGGTGCGCACCACGGCGATGTAGCGGTCCACGCTTACGCAGGTCATGAAGTAGATGCCCACATAGGTGTTCATGTAGAAAATGAAGGCTGTGGCCCGGCAGAACCAGTCCCCGAAGGGCCAGTCAAACTCCAGGATGTAGTAGGCGATCCTGCCTGGCAGTGCCAGGGTGAAGAGGGCATCGGAGAGGGCCAGGTTCACCAGGTAGAGGTCGGTGGAGTTGAGTTTCTTCTTCCTGCGCTGGAAGGTGATGCAGAGGGCCAGGGTGTTCCCACAGGCGCCGAACACCAGCAGGGCGGTGTAGAAGAGGGAGAAGGTGACTTTGGCAGAGAAGTAGTGGTTGTGCACGTTGCAGCTGCTCTGGTTGCTGGAGGTGAGGTTGGCGGGCGGGAAGACGGCCTCTGCAACAGCCATTTCCGCGGTGCCTCGTGAGCTCTTGCCCTCTCCCTTGGAATAAGAACAGACGTGAAACTTGCAGCTTATCGATAACGGGAGCGGCACCCGTAGGGCCGGCCCTTGTCATGAAGTGAAAGGCCCGTCCCCTGCTCCCTGCCACCCCCCTGGCAGCACACAGCTCGAGTCATTTGGAAAAACGCATCTCTTGTAATTTCGGTGCGAGTCTCTCAACAAAGGCTGTGACTCATTGTCTTCTTCTTGTCACCAGCTCCTCTTATTTTTGTTTTTTGCAGTCCAATCAATACCAGAAAGGACCGGGGGCTGGGAGGGGGAATCACCTGTCACACAAACAAGGTCCCAAACTCATCCGGTGGCAGCGATGTCATTTATTCAGCACCGCGGGGGCAATGGGGAGCTCCACTGAGAAAATGCCCAGAAAGCGGTGGGGCTGGGGGGGTGCTGGGGCTGGAGGGGCCGGCGGGCAGAGGTGGCAAGGAGCACCTCTGCAACCCTCGGGCTGGGACGGGCGCGGAAACAAAGCCGAAGACATTCCAAGAGAGGAAAAATCCCGGCCGCCCCCAGCAACCCCGTGCCCCAGGCCCGCCAGAAGCGGGGAGCAGGGAACACCCCGCGCGCCCTC
>WAAD01037736.1:163922-198971 GCA_013389945.1 Fregata magnificens
TTTCGGTGTGTGAGAGGCATTTTGCTGCAGCGAGGGTTATTCTCAGTGGTGGCTGCGCTGGAGAAGATAAATGACTGTACCTGCGCAGCAATCGCTCCTGACATCTGAGCCGACTTTAGGTTTTACTCTGAAAATTTCTACGAGGATGCAAAATGCAACTGAACAATGAAAACAGCCTCAGCTCTGGTTCACGTGCGATCCAGAGAGTTCACCCCTGGGCACATATGTATGGCCATGGCAGCGTGATCGGACCGTGCCACCTTTTCTGATAAAGTCGGGATGAATCTCCCATGGAGTTTATTGTGGCCATGGCGGGCGCGAGCCACGCTGTGCATGGTTCCCCAGGCTGTAGTGAAGCCCAGATTTGCCTTTAGTATGCACATGGGGAGACCACCAGGCACGGCTCCTTGAAGCAGAGGATAACCTCAGTGGAACGAGACAATTTCCCCTTAGTGGAAAAATATTTTCGTTATTAGGATGCTATATCGTGTGGTGAATGTACAGCAAATCCCCTTGTCTCAGTTGGAGCTCTCAGGGGCAGGCTCTGTCCCTGCAGGGTGCTGGGCAGTGGAGGGCTCTGATTTACCACACGGCCCCATGTGCGGATGGCTGGCAGGGCCCTGGCGTGGCCGGGGACCAACCATAAGCACAGCAGCCCTGACCATGGCATGGCGCTGCCAGAGACAGGGCGAGGGGTGTGGGCAACCAGCATGTCTTGCAGCAGGGAGAGAGTACTTTCCTCCCCAGCACTTCCCAAAATGTTTGCAGAAGCTCAGCCTGCCCTGTGGCCAGCAGGATGGCCTTCCCCACAGCGGCTATTTGCTGGAGACCACTGGGGCTTTCAAATCCCAAGAGGATTTTATCTTTTTAGTGGTTTTAGGGGGTTTTTTGTTGGTGGTGGTGATGATCATGCTTGTTTTCTTTTTTTTCCCATTGCAAAAACTCCTGATAAACTAGGAAATTCCCAGCGCGGGACATTCAGGGTGCTACTGAAAAATACTGAGGCCAAGAAATGTCAAGGTTAAGATTACAGTTAAGCTAAACCTAAGTTTCTCTCCAAGCTAGTAAAGCTCAACCAATTCTTTAATTGCATAATATTTACAATGTTTTACAACATAGTGGCATTAAACTCAGTACTAATCTGTGTACTCATGTACGGTGAGTCATTTGTATAGAAATTACACAGTGAATGATATTGCCATGAATTACTAAAAGTTGAAGGTACCTAGCAAGAGTAATAGTGAAAATTTGCTAACAACCATCTGTTAATGGAGATACTTTTGTCTCTCAGGGGTTTATATTGCACGAAGGGAAATGTCTGCTAATGAGATAATAACTGCTGAGTAAATTATAAAAAATATTCCTTAGTAAGATGGGGATTTTCTATGTGCACATCTGTCAAGAGTTAAGCTCATCAAACTTGCGTGGGACTCAAATATTGTTGAGCTGTTTCATCATGACCGTGAAAATACCCAACGGATATAACATCACAGAAGTGCTATCCCTACAGAAATCCTGAGCCCGCACTGGCGAGCGGATCCAGGACTATCCTTTCGTCTACCTAATGCACTGCATGAAATACAGCTGCGGCTGAAATAAATACTGGTCACCCTGAAGTCAGGGGTCAGCGTGGCACTGACGGTGGAAGAGCTGACACTTTGCCCACGAAAGGCTCCTGTCCACCCTCGTTACGCTCTCTCACCTGAGAGTTTTATCTCCACAGATTATGACCGTCAAGGAAATAAATCTGGGATGAAGCTGGGCAAAGTGTCATCGCCTTCCAGCCGGGTGCCCACAACGCCTCGAACCGGTCGCCATCACCAATGCTCAGCGATGACGGACAGGGCATTTTGCGATGCAAATTCACATCAAACACCCCCGGTACAATGCCTCCCGTCCCTCAGGCTCTGCGCTCACGCAGGCACTAAAAACGGAGCTGCAGATCCCAGAAGGGGAATTACGTGTGGAAAACCCAGCAGCGCCGGCCCCACCGCTAGCACGAACCCTGGGGATGGGGGGCTTCTTGTGGGAGCCCATGGGGGTGGGAAGGCATCGCTGTGCCAAAGGGGAGCCTGGATAAAGGGGAGTCTGGGGGGGCTCAGCCCCTGAGCGGAGGGTGAGGTCCTTCCCAGGGGGCAGGCGCAGAGCAGGTCCTGGGGAGCCCGAGGAGGGAGATGCCCCAAGTGGCATCACCAGCCTCGAAAACAGGCAGAGGAGCCCAAAGGTCCAGGTGACAACTGTGTCCAGGGACTTGGAATAAGGAGGAGGGAAAACAATGGTCTCTACCTGATTTTATTTTTCTTTTTGCAATGCAGAAGAAAGGAAGTGGGTTCTTCTTTTGTGCAAAACATGCTCCTGCCCTGCGTGCAGCAGGTGCCGTGCTACAGGAGTGCAACCCAGCTCCACCCGTTTGCACGGCCCCGGCAGCCCCACCAAGCCCAGCGATGCCACACCACGCCGCACCGCAGGCAACGGCCCCTTTCGGGTGGGCGCGCAGGGCTGGGGGGACGCCCTTCCCAGCTAGTGGGACCCCGCTCCTTGCCTCTGCAACGCTGGGTTAGCTGAAAAGGGACCCCCCCCAAGGCAGTGTAGAGAAGCGCTGTCCACCCCAGTTTGTGGCCATCTCCTTTAAGAGATATTGCCCTTTACTGAACCCAGCGGTTGGATGAAACATGGTGTGGGATTTGCGGTGCGAGGTTCACCTTCAAAGCTGGGTCCAGGTTTTCTTTTGCTTTGTCCATATTTGCATGAAGCCACTTTTCCTTGGGCCCATCAGGGAGCAAGTGAAGAGTCCCACAGCCCGGGCACCCATCCCCGGGTGAGCAGAAGCTGCTGTCCTGGGGTGTCCCTGCTGCTGGGGACCCAGCCAGGGTGCAGGGGACACCTCCTGGGGGGGTCCTGTGCAAACACTCAGCATGGAAGATCTCTTTCCTGACACGTGCATCATGGCCATTAACCATGACGCAACCCCAGCCGGGTCCCCGCCAGGCGTTCACCCCATGCTGCTTGCCTGGGGGTCTGTGCTGCCCTTCCCAGAGCCTGCTCTTGGGTGTTTCGGGGTAGACGTGCACCTTTGAGTCACCGCGGCGCTCTCTCACATCATCCTCACAGAGGACATCGCTCTCTGCCATACCGTGAAGGCTCCCTGCAGCCCCCTTCTCCCTCCTGGAGGCCTTTGCACATACGTTTCGTCCTGGCCCAGCAGAAAAGCCAGCCCGCAGCTCCTCTGGGGTCAGGTCCTTCAGGCCATCAGCCGTGAGCCCGGCCATGGCGGTGGGTGTGACCGGCAAGGAAAGCTTGCAAAGAGCCATCAGAGCCATGCTAGGCAGGCGTTCGCCCTCGCACGTGCTGGGAGAGCTGGCACTGGCCTTGCTCCAGAGCTTCATCTTCAAGGTGCAAAGCTACGCTCAGGGGTGCTGAGGCTGTTGTTTACACCTGGTGGGGTTTCCCAGAGTTGAGAGATGATTTGGATCTGGACTTTCTGAAGGCAAGGCAGCATAACAAATGAGGTAACAGCCCCTTCACAGAGAGACGGCAGGAAGTTTGCGCCTCCTCTTTCCATTGTATCATCGCCTCTCCCTCTTTCCTTTCCCCGTCGACTTTGGTTACCTTTTCTTTCTTCTAGAGCAAAACATTTTCAGGAAGCTTTGGGTTTAGACACAAAAATCTTAAATCCAGGTGCTTTCGGTTTCGATGCAAGAGGCAGGGATTTTCCACAGCTCAGCCCCTGGATCTCAGGCCACCACTAGTCATCTGGTGGTAGAGCAGAAATTAGGAGAACATCTCATCTTAACATCCACCTGTCCATTCAATAACAGCAGCTATGTGGAAAAGACAACGTCTGAGATGCTTTAACTCAAGACGATGGGAATTGTAGAGAAAGCAAAATCTGTACTGAGATTCCTACCAATTTGTGACAAAAATCTCAAGAAAATAATTACTGGGGGTTTGGTACGCTTGAAACCTAATCTGGCAGGAAACGCTGAATAACGAAGCAACTGAAATCTGCTTCTGCTTGACATGACCTGATTTATTCTCCATGTGGAGCACCAGCTCTGGAAATGATGTCGCAGCACCAAGTCACAACACAGTCTCGCCCCAATGTCCCGAGCGGTGGGACACAACGTGGCCACTCTGGGACCTGCTTCCTTCCACATCCCCTCGCCTTCAGTCCCAAAATGTGGGCACAAAGCCTCGCGTGCGGGCCACGTAACCGCCATGGTTTCCATGTGCCTATGGTTTCACTGAACCTGGCTGCAGGGAGGGGGTAGCTATGCAAACAGGGGCAACTCTTAGTCATGTACGTCTGGGTATCTTGGCAGGAGAAATACCAATGAAATTCACATTATGAAATAACTTCCTCCAGCGAGCATGAAAGGCACTTGTTCCCACGCTGCGCTGTGACTTAGAAGCTCCATTTTGATTTTGCAGGAATAAGATGAAAGTTTTCTTGGTATCTGATTTCTGTGGTTAAAAACAATGTTTAAACACTTGTTAAAAAAAAACAATCATAAGGCAAGTTTGGAGAACTGAGGTCCTATTTTTATCTGTTTTTTCTTATGCCAGGGCCACATATGCTATACGCGTACACAAATTTATGATGTGCAGCTACGACATGAACAAAAGCAACCGGTGTAGAAGAGTGTGCTTGGGGTGCGGAAATGAGTGTTCGTGATAGAGAAAGTGCCAAAAATGTATCTTAATTCAGTCTGGATCTCCATGATCCTATAAAACAATTTCTTTTGACAGGTCACCTTCTTATCTTGTGACTCGTTAGTCTTTGGGGTTTTTTTTAATTGCCATTTATTCTTCGCATTCGGTGTTTAGGCCATGTTATGACCAGGTTTGGGCCATGTTTAACATGTTCCAGGTAAATCCTACGACAAGTGGAAAAATTAGCATCCTCAGGAGCATTTCTGTAGGGCGCTCAGCACAGTGCACCAATGCCTCACAGATACACAGACTGGCTGAGGTTGGAAGGGACCTCTGGAGGTCACCTGGTCCAACCCCCTTGCTCAAGCAGGGCCGCCCAGAGCGGGTTGCCCAGGACCGTGTCCAGGCAGCTTTTGAATATCTCCAAGGATGGAGNCTCCGGTATTTATATACATTGATGAGATCCCCCTGAGCCTCTCTCTTTTCAGCCTGAACAGTCCCAGCTCTCTCAGCCTCTCTGCATAGGAGACTTACTCCAGTCCCTTCATCATCTTTGCGGCCTTTCACTGGACTTTCTCCAGTATGGCCATGTCTCTCGTACTTGGGGAGCCCAGAACTGGACACAGGACTCCAGGTGTGGCCTCACCCAGTGCTGAGTAGAGGAGAAGGATCACCTCCCTCGACCTGCTGGCAGTACTTTGTCTAATGCAGCCGAGGACACCATTAGCCCTCTTTGCTGCAAGGGCAGGTTGCTGGCTCGTGTTCAACTTGGTGTCCACCAGGACCCCTGGGTCCTTTCCTGCCAAGCTGCTTTCCAGCTGGGTGGCCCCCAGCACGTACTGGTGCCTGGGGTTGTTCTTCTCCAGGTGCAGGGTTTTGCACTTCCCCTCGTTGAACCACATGAGATTCCTGTCATCCCATTTCTCCAACCTTTCGAGGTCCCTCTGGATGGTAGCATGAGCCTCTGGCATATCAGCCACTCCTCCCAGTTTGGTCTCATCAGCAAACTTGCTCAGGGTGCACTCTGCCCCATCTTCCAGGCCATTAATGAAGATGTTGAACAGGATTGGACCCAGTGTCGACCCCCGGGGTACACCGCTAGTTACTGGTCTGCAGCTAGGCTTTGAGCTGCTGATCATCACCCTCTGGGCCTGGCCATTCAGCCAGTTTTCAACTCACCTCAACGCCTCAGCATCCTCTGCTGATTTATCTACCCAGCGCTTGCGTGCAAGTAAGTGGGGTGCTCTCTGCTTTATTGTGGGAAAGAAAACCTCAGAGAAGTCACGGCAAACAGTGAATAGCTGGAGACCTTGGCACCTGATTTTTTTCAGAGCGTTTCATTGTTGCTTGCTCAAAGCGTGGCTGTAACTGGCTGTAGCGCCAGCCCCAAGCGCTCAGCACTTCACATTTCCACTTCCCCGGCCCCAGATCCTGCAGTCCCGTGGCTTTTAGGAGAAGGTGGGTCCAGCTCGTCGTGGAATAAAAACCTTCCTTAATGAAAACCTTCCTTAATAAAAGCCTCCCTTACCAGCGGTGGTCAGAGCGAGCTCTAGCTTTCGTGGCTATCACCGCCTAGACTTGGTGTGGGCAGAGCAAAGAGAGCAACCCATTCACACCGCAACAGTGATTCACCCGCAGAGTGTTGCCCACACGGCGCCGAGCACGGCACCGTGTCGGGGAGAAAGCAGTCAGCGATCACCCAGCGAGAGGCTGTCGCACACCCCTGCACGTGGTACGTGTGTGCACGGGACCTGGTCTGACTTTGTACAGTTTTAATGTTGGCATCTCCTAATTTTAAAGACTAGGAATGCAAATTTAATGTGGCTTTTTGGTGTTGCTTTTGTTACTCCCCTCTTCTTTTTATGCTGCTTAGGAGAGCCCGCAGGAGAAGGAAGACGTGGCACCTCAGAGAGCCGTGATGCTCGCAGGTGCCGGCCGCTGGCACGGTCAGGGCACAGACCTCTGTGCCCTGCCGTGGCACTGGCCATCTCTCTGGGGAGAAGAGGAGCACCACGGGCCGGTTGCTTCACAACTGCTCCCTAGACAGCAAGGGAAAGCAGAGGTGTGGGTGCACATCGGTTTCTGCCGGGATACGTGTTCGACTGATCACAGGCTGCCCTCCTGGAGCTGCCAGCATCTCGCTCCCTCCTCGGGTCCTGCGAGTGCCAAGTCCTCCCAGGAACCCCACCGGTCCCGCTTGCAAGTGTTGTGCAGCAGCATAGGGATGAGACCCTCAGGGAACTGGGGGCAAACACATTTCTACTGAACTGATATTTTGGGGGGACCTGCAGCTTGGCCAGAGGATGCGGGAATTTCATGCAGCAAGCAAAAAGCTGATGGCCACATCCTTGTAAGCACATCCCTCTGTAACGGTCGGCTCCCTTGAGAGGCTAGCACACCTCTGCAAAACCACAGCATTATTTTTTCACGTATGAAAGGGAATGTTTCTCTTTAATTTTACTTTCAGAAATCATTAAACCATTTTTAGGTGGAATTTTCCAGCAGCACTCACCCCGAGGCAGTCTTTCTGCAAAAACAGCCCAAAACCCAAACCGTGCCTGTCTGGCCAAAGCTGTACAGACCCAAAAGATGTCACACAATAGAAAGCATTGGGGACCTGTAACCACAGTGAGCACTGCCAGCCCAGCCTCCTGCGCTGCTCCCAAACGGTGCCTGCTCCCACCCTGCAGCCAGCCCAGGCTCAGCCCCTGCTCGCGGCACCCGGGGCGCTCTCCCAGCAATGCGGTGGGGCATCCCACGGGATGGACGTAGGACATCCGTGTGTTACAAATGATAGGGACTTTGCTATTTAAAAACAGAATTGAGAGCCCAGGACACAAATGCATGTGTATGTGTACGTGCATCTACACGTATCTCCAAGTACCAGAGGATTTCACAAGGAGCTGGGAAAATGGGAATAGAGACCAGGCACTTCTGGGGCTGAACGATAAGTAGAGAGCAATATCTAAGGGTGAATCCTCTGTTTTGCTTTGCGGTTTCCTCGTGAAGGACGAAGTTCGTGCGCGTAAGATTTTGTTCAAGACTGCAAGAAAAATTGGCTGTTAGATAAAAATACCCTCGAAAAGGTTGGAAGTCGGTGGGAGCAAGGAAGGGAGACATTCTTGTCGCTGTTCAGTTGCACGGTGCACTTCTGGTGGGGGTCTTGGCGTCCTTCCCTGACAAAATGGTACCAAACCCCTGTGCAGGTCCTGCGTAGGGCCTGGCCCTGCATTCCTCTGCAGCTCCCTTCCCTGGCAGAACTTTTCCCCTGAAGACCACTGGCGGTGAGCGATGTGCTTCACCGAACCCTCCACAACTTCTGCTCCTTCTCTCTTTGCTGTGTTGCAGCTCTGTGTGTCTACATAAGAAAATGCGCTGCTTAAACCAGATTGACTTAAACCCCAAATGTTTAATCAGATTGAATTTTGGTGATGCTTTAAATGTCTGGATTATATTGAAGGATTTATTTTGCAGTCAGCAAATTTTACCTTTTATGACTTACAAGTAAGACCAGACAGATACATCTTAAACCAAACCACCTTAAATGTCCATAGTTTTCAGGATTTGTTGGCTAAATGTTGTTTTAATGTGTTTATTACATGCCTTCGCTTCTCCTTTCATGTCTCCTGAGTCCAAGTTGCGGTTGCTTTCCTCCCTTGCACGCCCGGGAATATAGTTACCAAATTACTTCTTCATAGTGGAAATTTTGCTTCCTGGAATTTTGCTCACTTTTAATGTATTTGTGGAGACTGCAACATTTTAGCTGCTAATGCTTATTGAAAACACTTGAGTCTCGGGCCTGTAATGTAGCTACGTTTGATGCTTAATGCTTTGAATGATTTGTGATCATGAAGAGTTTGGTCTGACAGCGTAACTGTGAGTGGAGAGACTTCTGAGCACTCCATAAAAACTAGAAAAAAAATGGTTCAAGCTTTTGCATCTTCGGGGAAGTTTTCTACGTACATGATAGATACAGAAAATGGACCTCAAAATAAAGCTTTTTTTGGAAAAAGCAGAATTAGATGTTAGCGTAAGGGAAGACCCTTTCAAGAAACAACAAAACCCCTCCACACACATAAAAATAGAGCCTGTTCAGCACCACATTTAGCCACCCCAAAAAGCCATGAGCCACATCTTAACCAGGCTAAGAGATGCCCCTGCCTGACTTCAGCGGGGCGGGGGGGGAGAAAATCAGCTTTTAACACCCCAAGTGAAAGGGCTGGCCATGGCTTGCTCCAAGCCCCTTCTTACTGGGAAGGCTTTGCACAAGTGGGAAGCACCAATGCTTCCAACGCGGTGACTCGCAGAGGCAGGGATAATTCCCTTCCGTCTGCCGCCGTAGCTACCCACTGCTCACCACCCTAGCATCTGCACAGATTTTACCTCTGCCTTGAGACACGGAGGAATGATTTGCATCTCACAGACAGGGATCAGAGGCAGGGAATGAGGTGGTCTAGCTTACTTTCTTTACAAATTGCAGTTGCATGGTTTAGCATCACAAGTCAGAAATTTTAAAGTGGGACATTGCCTGTGAGCTGTGCTGGAAACTTTTAGAGACTGTTAAAGTAATGAATTTGTTATTCAGCAAGTGTTTTGCTTGTGACAAAATACCATGCGGCTTAGCGTGTTGTCGAAGCGAGTTTCTGAAATTTTTTTTTCTTTTTTTTCTTTTTTTTTGGTTTGGCTCTCTGCCAGTATTAATTGTCTGCAGCAACCCATGCAGTTCGGAGCTGTTAAAATGTGTAATCTCGAAACGTGCAGTCAGAGAGAAGCGTTTTGTTCTTCACACCCCCTGATCAAAGTCTGACCTCGAAGTTGTCTAAAATCCCGACTACTTTGAAACCATTTTCAAATGCAGGAACAGGTCTCCATCCTTACACAGCTATTACAGCATGCTGCTGGTTCTTTAGTACCATCACATACAGTGCACGTGGGTATCGCATCTTCTACCACCGGCGACCCTCGAGCGAGCTCTTTAGCTCTTTTGCTAAATGTGTCCGGCTCCCTATAACCGTGTCAATGTCCCTGCTTAGGAGGGGATGTGACCACTCTGGTTGCAAACGGTTGGTGTCAGAATGAGTCAAAGCTTGCCTGGTAGAAAATGGGAATAACAAAGAATATTTCTAAAAGGACAAGAAACAAAGGGTATTTTTTTTCAAGAGCTGTGGGAAATTTGAGGAAGGCCAGTAATTTCCCGTCTCTCCAGCGTTGTAGTCATCTGATGAATTCAGTTGGCCTTGACCATTGATTACTAGACACACAATTTCACATGAGATGACCTGTTTGCCATGGCCTTACTAGGCTTTTTTCTAAAAAAAAAAATGCATGCAAATAGTCTGGGGCAAGAGAGTCATCGTCCTAATCTGATTTAAATGCCAGCTCCTAAGAAGGGTAAAATTAGTATTTACTAGAAATGAAGACAGGGTAGTTTCAATAGCTAGACTTCGATACTCCCCAGAAGGTGTAGATAAGGATACACACTGTCTCCCCACCCACACTTGGTTCACAAATTAATAGCCTGGCTATGGCTGGCAGACCGAATGCCTCTCGCTGTGAAAAAGCAGCTTCTGCCTTCAGCTGTTTCTGGTAACAGGGAACAAAAGGTCTGGCCACTGTCACGCCATCCCAGCCACCACCGCCAGCGGGATGCCCATGGGTGGCCGGTCCCACCGCCCTCCCGAAGGTGCCCAGGGCTCGCAGCAGGAGCCTCCCGCTGCTTCCTGCCACCCAGCTCCCGCTGCCTCGCCACGTGTCGCCAGTCGGAGCCATGTTTTGTTTACAGGCTCCATATGCACAGGCGTCCCAGTAAACCCTCTGTGGCTGGACCCAAAGCCGGACCTGCCAACAGGGGTGGGCCTTCACCTGCTGGCTTCGTGCTGCAGGGTCAGGCTCCTGCACCAAAATCATTCCTAATTTCAGTGCTTGCATGGTTCTTATTTCACAGGCAGTTGGTCCCAATATTTGTTTTGCACAGCTGATCTGTCAGTTAAAAAATATAAACACTTTTTCTGGCACGATGTGTGTTGATGATGGGATTAATGTTTGTAATTGAGTGCAGACTGGGGTGAGGACCGGGGTGAAGGTGGTTTCATACGCAGAAGCATGTTTTCTTCTTGAGATGTGAACAGCTTCATCCTACTCTCTGAGGTAGAGCATATCTGTGGGTGGACTCCCCACGGCTGCCTGGGTGCAAGGGCTTGTGCACCATCACATGGGGCTCTTATGAAGGGAGAAGGTCTTGTAAAATGTACCAAGCTTGCCAGGGAAAAGGTACTTACCACTTGGATGACCCAGTTTTTCATCAGAAACCAGTCTGAGGTAAAAGAAAGATACCGCACTGGGGCCCTTTGGTAAGGTCTACTGAGCAAATGCTAATTAGACTCAAATTCATGCACGGGGTGTGGGCTTTTGTGAGAAGAAATATCTCTGAGCAGAGAGACCACACTCTCCGCAGGGCAAGTGGCAACCAGGTCCACAGGGGGGAGGTTAAATGGACATCCCCCAAGCCACCCAGCTCAAGAGGCAGCAAAGCATGTCCTTAGACCAATCTAAAAGTTTGCTTAAAGATTGTTTCCTCCAAGGAACCATTTGTTAACGTGCCTTCGTGCCACCAGGTGTGATGTGCTGCCCACCTGCAAGGAGCAGGGTGGCACAGGGCAATGCCGCAGCGGTGTGGGACAGCCCCACTGGAGGAAGGGAGCATGCCAAGGTGTAAACCCACCCCTCACCAGTGGCGTTGAACTTCCTCTGCCCTCCTGAGCATGCAGGGTGTCTGCGGGGCCTCGGTGCTCAGCCCTGTGCAGGGTGATGCCTCAGACAAGCCCTGGCACAGCAGGGGTGGCATGTTAACACCTCCGGGGCTTTCAGGAGGAGCAGGAAGGGACCATGGACCCACCAAAGCCCCAGTGATGCTGGTCTCATTATAAGATGCTCCAGTGTCTACGAGGGGGAAGTCACCTTGCTGTCACTCCTCTGTGCACATCATGCAGCAGGGAAGAAGTGTTGAGCGACTTTTGAGTTTCAGATGGCGGGCATTTCTCTAGGCTTGAGCTGAGAAGGGTGGCGCAGAGCTGTCAACAGGTCCTGGTGCAGATTCACAGAGGTGGAGGGAGGAAGTGGTTGCTCTCATCTCCGGATGATCTGCTGCTGTACACCAATTGCAAAGCCTTGTACGAGGCCCACGACAGACCTTGCCCTGCGTAGGCAAGGAGGGATGGGGAGTTAGTGGAAAAAAACATTTAAGGGAAGAAAAGAGATTTTTGTAAGGGGGGGAAAAGAGCCATCCCACATCACCTGTGGGTTTGAGACAAGCTGGCGCGGCCCTGCTCGGTGCAGATCAAGCATGGTGAAGCCCAGCTCAGGCACTTCTCCATGCAGCAGCCATTGGCCCTGGGACCAAAGGGGCTGCCAAGGTGACGGAGAGCTGGCCTGGGTGGTGGGAGGCCTCCTTGCCCTGTGGGGAAGGTGTTGATGGGACAGGGGCACGTGGGGCTGGTGCGCACCGGGGCTGGCTCCACACCCCAGGATGCCCAGATAGGAGATGGGCTGATGAGGCTGAGTGCGTCGGCCCATGTTGGCCAAGGGACTTGGTTTTGCCGGGGTGTCTGGTCTTGTGTGAGAGGGCCAGCGGGGTGCTGGAAGGAAGCAGGTGGAAATGCAGGAGAAGGAGATTATTTCCTTCTCTTTCTGAGCCCATCCAGAGCAGGGAGAGGGCACGGAGGGGGACAGGGGTGCTGGGCCCCAACGCATGTCCTCTCCGTAGTCAGGGATGCCAAAGAAATGTTGATTTACAGCAAGAAATTAGGAAAAGGGAGAGACAGCAAAAATAGATTTTAATCCTCAGATGCTATTTTTAGGGTACCTAGAGGTGAAATCTGCCCCTCCCCACCATCCCTTGGAAGCAGGCTTGCCTTCCGATACACACGAGAGGAATTGGCTTGGGATTACGCACTAGCAGTGATTAAGTACTGCATTAATTGCCACTTACTAAAAGAACTAGGTTTTTTTAATAGGAAAGATAGGGGAAAAGACACGCGCAAAATGCCTACCACAAATTACAGGTAACTGCGTCTGTGCACCTGGATGCGAAAAGTCGAGACCCCGAGTC
This sequence comes from Fregata magnificens, assembly GCA_013389945.1. Lineage (NCBI taxonomy): Eukaryota > Metazoa > Chordata > Aves > Suliformes > Fregatidae > Fregata > Fregata magnificens. Next base: position 176,683 of record WAAD01037736.1, read on the forward strand.
CGTCTTGCTTACAGACTCGGTTTTGTAACTCGCAGAGGCCAACAGCAGCTGCCTTCTTCAGCAGCTTTTGGGGTTCATGCCTGGAAATGGGAGCGGGCCGGCGGGGAGAGCCGGCTCCCCGGTGCCACTAGAGGTCACCGTCTCAACGAGGTACCGGCCCTGAGGCACCGGCAGCGGCACCGGCAGCGGCACCGGCAGCGCGGGCACCGAGTACGGGCAATCCCTTCCGAACACGGGTTTTCACTAGTGTTTACACGCAGGCATTTTAACGAGCAAGCACCTATGTCCAGCCTCTTGCAAGTGCTCCGGGAAAGGTTTGTTGAAGCGAAATCAAAGGTTTGTGCTTTGAGAACGAGGACTTCTTGAGTTGCTTTGCTTTCCTTGATATACTACTACTAGTCATTAGTCTGATAATTAAATATTTTCATAAAATCTAATTCTACTTACCTGGTTAGAGAATTTAAAGGCATTCGGATGGAAAATGCTTTTTTTTTTTGGAGCTTCTGAAACTCAAGGTGGCTTCTGAAGGACACTTTCCACAGCGTCCTATGCAAAACCTTCCTTGCCACAGCTCTTGGGAGCTGATTCTTTCGGAAAGCTTCAGTGCCAAGTGTCTCTCACTTTGGCATCTCCATCAAACGCACCTTCACGTTTCCTCCCCTCCACCCGGCAGCAAGGGGGAGGGCAGGAATGAGGTCTTGGCTTCAGTGGGCCTTTACCAGAGCCGCTGCACCGAAATCGTTCCTGCACACTCTTTGCTCCTTATTGTGTACGAATTAAAGACATTGAAGTAAGGGAGGTGTTAAACTTGCCCGAGGGAAATACCTACAATTAAGCGGTTGTTTAACTTTCTCCCCGAGCTTCCCCCATCTCCTTCCATGGATTGCTTTCACTTGTGCCTGAAGTTCAGGCCTCAGCCTCTTGGGGGATGGAGGGCTCTCATTTACATGCCTCAAACGTTTCTGGGTAGAGTAAAATTTAAAAGTAAGTAACCATCATGGTTTTAGCCAGGTTTCACTTTGAATCGCTGGCTTACCTCAAAGCAAAACTGAGAAAAAGCCTTGGGCTAACTCTCATGATCTTAAACCTCGGACTATTGCACATCTTCACTTATTGTTAGAGTGAAATTATTCAGAGCCGATGTCAGCAGGTATCGCTCCCGTTAGAAACCAGACAAAACACCCTCGATTTCAGTGGTGAAACTGAGAGCAGGATTTGTTTTTAGTGGCTACCCCCATATTTAGCTGGCGGAAATGCTGGTAGCAATCACCACCGACATCGAGCAAACCCACTCTCGCTTTCCACGCCGGCACCCTCTGCTGAGCTGCCGCTCTCATGACGCCGCTTTTTGGGGAAGACGTGGACCTGAAGCCCTGCGTGAGTCTGGGAAATGCCACACGGTGAGGAGGATGGGGGGAGGTTTGGACGGTGGAAGGCGATGGGTGTACGGCACCAGGGAGCAAAACCCGGTCAGCATAGCATGGCTGAGGCTGGCACCCAAAACGCCTTTCCCCGTGAAAGCCAAGTTGCTGTGGGGCTGCGAGGGGGTCGCCCTCAGGATCTCTTCCCATGAAATTTCCTATAGAAAAATGCATTTTCCTCGTGCTGCAAGTGCTTGGCAGCACTGTTTTGCCTCGATGCTGTCACTGCATGTGGATACTATAAGGCTGGTGGGCAGGTTTGGGACAGGCAAATCCGTCCCCTTTGCAGCTCATAAAACAGCGCGGCTTCTTTTATCACACCTCAAAGGCCCCAACTGTTTTATTTTACAAATGAGTTCTTGCTTTCACTAGGGAAAGTTTAATGCACCTGCAGGACCAGGTAGTCACCGAGCTCCTGGTTTGCAGCCATTCTCTCAGCTGCCAGGGCTTGCAGGAGGAGATGGAGGAGGTCCAGGGCCCTGGACTCCAGGGAGACTCGGCCAGGAGGACACCACTGTACAGAGTATTTCTGGACACTTACGTCCTCCCATTCTCCCGGTCTGAACCCTGGGGGCCAGCAGGCGTTTCCGTGTCCCCAGGGCGTTATCACGAGCTTTGCAGGCACATCGCAACAACCTGTGTTTGTACAGGCAGTCCCAAGGACTTCTGCAGCCGTCCGGCTGCCCGGCACCTCCTGAGGCATGGCGGGAGGTGGAGGCGTGAATATTGCTTCCTGGTAAACAGAAAGGCACCGGTGTACGTGCTCCGGTTTAATTGCTTGTCAGAGATAGTCCTTGTTATACAAGGCCAGGTGTGGGGGCTGGGAGGAGGAGGTAGGAAGGATGCCAACAGGAGGAAGCGCACCCCCCCTGAGGGCGGTGGGACCCTGATTTCTGGAGGACATCCGTGGGTGTTACGGCTTTCAAAGGCCTCATCTGGCGTTAGGGCGCGCATGGCGGGGGAGAGCCCCAGACGTCACAACCAGAGTCAACGCTGACGCCTTTCCCAAGGCGCAGAGGAGATCTTCTCAGCAGATGGGGAACATAAAGCCAAGGGAGGTGAAGGTCCCACTAGTCTCAGCTGGAGCGGGTGCCACCCCAAGCACAGGACCGCGCTTTCCTCCCTTTGTAAGGAAATCTCCTACAGAGGCTGCGGAGAATCAAGAGGAAAATCTTGATAATAAACACTGCGGTTCATCGGACTGAAATTATCAAAAGCCAGTGCTGCTTTACTGCAGTTTGTGTCCATTTAATAAAATCTGCTTTTCATCTCCCTCTGAAGGCATGTGACCCCAGTGATTGAAAGCAGGCCAGGAGAAGCCTGAATGAAAACCCCACCATAGGTACGGGACAAACTCCAGCACAGGCAAGTTAGGTGCTGATTAGAGACCATAAACACTTGAATAGAAATAACAGGGAGAGCCAAGGTGCTGGAAAAGGCTCCTACGCTCGTAGGAGCCATAGGAGAAGGTGAACTGCAAACTGATACAAGGCTCCGTCTGGCACCAGATGGCCATAGCAGGCTCCTTCACCTACTGTTTGATACAGAGGGAGGTCTGGGGACTTGTTCTTAAGGAACAAACAGGGATCTCAACGCCTTTCAGCTTTGTATCACTTCTGACTGCTCTGTTGACAACTGCTGTGGCGAGATCAAAGCAAGGCAGAGACGAGAAGACGGCCCAGATCCTCATTTTTGTTATTCAGGTGTTAAATGGAAATCTGGAAGATCTACTTGTACCCAGGAAGCAGGTACTTTCAAGAAACTTTGAAATGACAAGGTAGTTAGAGAAAATATGTATAGTAAGATGATTCTGGACATCCAAGCTAAAAAATGTTTCCCACAAGTGCCGTCTTTATAGATTACCTACCAAATCCAAGAAATAAAAGCAATGGATCCATATTCTTTTCTAATTCAGTGATCAAATGGTCAGGCTTTACTAATATTACCAATGGCATGTTGGGAAAGGGCTGCTAGTAAGATCTGTTCCAGCCTTGCCTAGCTTTTGATAAGAGTTAGCAAATAACATTGATTGATAGAATCCAATTAATTAGAGGCAGGTTTTAAGGACCACAGACTTGCCTTTAACAGGGAAGTTAATCTTAGGTAACGCCTTAATCGATCTCAAAAATAAAGCATCAGAAAGAAACAAAAGCTCCTCCCAGAAATCCCCCAAACACTTTAAATTCTTCTGCTTGCAGAGATGTAAATGGCCTCAGCATTTAGGGTGTTTGAATCTACTCAGGAAAGCTACATTTATGGCATTTTGACAGACTGTGGATATTTTGAATATAAAAGTATGACAGAAATGTTTCCTGAATGAAATCATTGTGTTCGTGTGGGTGGGATTCAGGATCTCTGGATTCACCCACCTACACTGAGATGTCTGCAAAGCAGGTGTCTTCACGTGAGAAAAAAATTTCAACTCTGATATTGAGACCCAGCCAGTAGAGCTGAGGAAAGACAAACCTCCGGAATTTCAGGTGGATTAAAAAAGTAGGGAAAAGTTACAATCTGGTAGCCTGGACAGTGAATTTAAAAAAAGCACAGCTCCGTTTGCTGTTATTTCTCAGATTTGGGACATAATCCTGCTCTGATTTAAGTCAACAAGGGTTTTGCTATTGACTTCAGCAGGACCAGAATCAGGCACTTTGTCTGCTCCAGACCCGACTGTTTTATTTGGAAATATAACTTTTTTAAAACACACACTTTTCTCTTAAAATGCTACAAAGTAGAGCAAGTAATTACATTAGGCTCTACCTGAAGCTCCAGAGAATTAATACAAAGGCTGCTTGGCTCTTGCCAACTTTCACTATTACAATTTTACTAGCACCATATGCAGCACTACCTTACCTGCTTGTTTCACTTAGTGAACTCATTGGGGGGTTTGAGAGGTTTTTGTTGTTTTTTTTTTTTTTAAGGGAGCATGCAATATACACAAACAAAAGCTCAAGGGAGTGGGGAGCAGCTCGGTGGCCCATATGGTCTTAGTATCAAAGAAATCAGAGATGGAGCAGGTCTGTTTGCTCAGCAACCCCATCTTTTTTGCAAACATGAGAGGGTTGGCTCAGGAAAAAATGCTCCTTTGGGTGGTTTCTGTTGCTTGCTGTCATACAAGAAACTGTGAAATGAGATTTCCGGTGTTATTTTGAGCACCCCTGTGGCCAAAAAGGAAAGGAGCTGTGAGGTAGGGAGAGGACTGGCTGTGACAGCTTTGGGACCGTGGAAAGGTTGGGGACAGTTTTCTGAGGACAGATGGGAAAGGGTTTCTGCAGAAGAGAGTTTTCACTAGAAAAAGCTAATCTTGTGATTCTCGTGTGACTAATTCCAATGCAGAAGAAGAACCGAATGCAAATTATACATACATACAATAAAGACCAAAGTGGAGATTATTCTCTGACAGACAGCTTTGCTAAGGCAGAGTAAAAGCTGACGAGGGATTTGTTACCACTGGACTGGAAAATAAGGTGACATCTTGCTGGAAGATGAGTTTTGAAGACCAAAGACTCTTGCAGCTCCCTCAGGCTTGCCCAGAAAGGATCTTCTGCTGCACCAGGCTGGGGAGAAGGACCTCAGCCTCATCTGCGCCATGCCATCTAGCGGCATGTAAGCAGTCACACCCATGACACTCCTACTCTTGTTTCATCCTAGCAAAAATGCCCTGCAGTCCAGCCAACGAGGCATTTGGCTCTGCCAACGTCCTTTGACACTGTTGTACTTCACTGCATTGGAGCGGCCTGGTAGACCTTCTGGTTGAGTTGGGTCTTCCTCTACCTCTGTGCATGGTAAATGGACAGGAACCTGGCATGCCTCTCTTGAGGGCCAAGTGGCGTAAGCTGTGCAAAGGGCAGCCCGTGAGCTTTTTTAGCCCTAAGGATTGTCAGCTGTGAGGTGGGCAATGAGAGGGTCTCGGAGTCCAGCAGGTGTCAGGAGGAAGCAGTGTTAGGTGGAGCAGGGAGGTAGGGAGCAGAAAAGGGAAGAAAGGGCTGAAAAAGGAAGGCAAAGGTGGTAAACTCAAGGAAGTTTCAAGTTGTTTCTCAGAGATGGGTTTGGTGATTGAGCATAGTTATGGATAACTTCTCCCCACTAAACAGAAGATTTACCGTATTGAAGAACTCCATCATTGGGCTCCAATGTAGTTTGGGCTGTCACAAAACAAGGTTTTGTCTTCAGAAGACAACTTGTGTTGGCTACTTCTAGAGTCAGAGAGAAAAATCAAAGGATTTGTGAGAAAAGGTTAAAGGTTTGAAATTGAAGGTGCCGCTTTCAGCCTCATTTGGAGTCTCCTATGGCTTAGTCCACAATGAGATCGGGGGTTTACTGCCAGCACGCTACCTTGCGATGCACAAGTACATTGTCCATGACTACTACAAGGCACAACCATGTGGAAGTCAGACATTGGTGGCTTTAAGACACCGGCTAGCTAAGGCTGACAGGTTTTGTTGCAAACTTGTTTCTGAACCACAGCATAGCCTAATGCACACTTATGAGTAAGAGCTAGGCTGGGACCAGCCCTCAGGAGCAGGGATCTGGCAGAGCTGCCCTCTCTCCTTGACCAGGTTAACTGATTGATGGTTTGGGACATGCTTCTCCCTCGCTCTGGGGAAAAGGACCACAGAATCACAGAAATGTTGGTTGCACGGGACCGCTGGAGGTCACCTAGTCCAATCTCCCCTCAAAGCAGGACTACCACAAACATTATACCACTAAGTCAGCCTTTATCTAGCCAAGTCATAAAAAGCCTCCAAGGAAGGAGCCACCATCACCTCTGTGGAGCACCTGGTGGAGAAGGTTTTCTTAATAGCCAGTCTGAACCTCCCCATATGCCATGTGTGGCCATTGCCCCTTGTTAAGTCCTCTGGAAGAGTTTGGCTCTGTCATCTTTGTACCTGCTCTTCAGGCAGCTGCAGGCTGCTGTTCCATCACCCTTTGGGCTCCTCTTCACCGGGCAAAACAAGCCCAGCTCCCTCCACCTCTCTCACACCATACTTGCGCTCTAGGCCCTGGATCATGGTGGCAGCCCTCAGCCCTGACGTCTCCAGTTTTTCCACATCCCCCTTGAAGCAGGGGTCCCAAAACAGGATGCTGTCCTCCAGCTGTGGGCGCACCAGTGCTGGGAAGGGGAAGTGCATGGTGCCAGCTCTTTCAGCCGCAGCCTCATTTTGTGGGCCAATGCACGGTGCAAGCACCACCATGCCTCCACCCACGTCCCCACCGCTGGCTGCCAAAGGGGGTCTAAATGGTTGATATAAACTAGGAGAAACGGGACAGTTTCAGTTACAGATAAATCTTCGATGTCAAAGCATCAGAGAGCCCTCTCCTCAGGTTCTGCATATAATTAGACGTGCTTGTTCAGTAAATCAGAGCAGCACCCAACTTACCTCCTCTTGTTCCTCAAGTTTGTGTTTCAGTCTAAGACTTACCAAAACATAGTTACATATGCTAATTTTGTTATAGTAAACCCCTTACTGTATGTCGTTCATCGATACCGAGCAGTGTACATGTAAAGGTAGGCTAATATTCTGTATATATTACCAACTTTATGAGTTCAAGAATTACAATGTGCTTGCTTTATTTAGGTGGTAAACTTTTTTAATGAGTCTGGAGGGTCCTTTACATAAAAGTAGTGACTCTAGGTTGGAATCTCTTTCCATGTTTATGAGAAATGTGTTTTACTTTACCATGAAAAAAGCCAAGGAAACATGCAGCCTTAAAGTCTAATGAAGTAGTTACTCATGCAGTCAAAGTTCATAAATTTTAAATACATTTAATTTATAAATTGAAAACATAGCTTGCACTGGCTTTTTCAAGATTATTGCTTGCCACAGGGGTTTTAGGATAGCTGCCGGGCCATGCTTGTTACCTCCTTCCTTTCAAGGCCAAGACTGGATCTTCACGATTTGCTCACATTCATTCTGATGTTTTTATTTAAAAAAAAAAAAAAAGGTATTTTCAGAAAGGGAGCTCTTTAAAATATTAAAAATCGTAACCCAGCCAGCAGCCTCTTTGTTCTCAACTCCGATAAGATTTGCTTTCGAGCTGACACTTTAATAGAGAGCTCTTTCTCATGGTGAGAAACCCTTTGTCCCTCTGGAGACCTCTTTTCTGAGCTAATTGCGGAGCGCAGTCCCTGCAGTGGCAGTCTGAGCTGGATTCCAGTCTCACACCAATAAAACCTCAGTGCCAGCCTGGGTTAGGAGCCCAGCTGCCAGGAAAAGGAAATTTAGAGAAGGGGGGAAATGAAGATGCCAGCTCCCCACTTTTGCCCTCTGAAGTCCCAAGGTTGCTCATCCATCCCTCGTGGGCAACTCTGGCTGCACAAGCTCTGCCATAATTTGTCCTACTTGCAAAGCAGTCTCAGGTACAAAGTGTGCCATAGGGATGCCTGGCACTGAGTGGTGCTCTGCCTGCATCAGGAGGAGGCGAGAGGAGGGTGCCGGCCTTATGCCAGTCAGGATTTCCACCAGACACCCCACTGGGGACCCTGCCTCGTGCCGGTGCCATCGCAAAGTGAGCTGGCAGCTGGCTGATGACTGCAGGATCGCTGCTTGTTGCCTCAGAGACACAGGAGGTCAGTTCTGGAGCTTCAAATAACTTTACGTGGATGTTACAGAAATGGGAATGTGCCTATGACAAGGGAAAGCATCGAGCCCACAATACCTAGAACAGTGGTGTTGGTATTTAACTGCTGTATCTTTAGATTTATATGGACAATCCCCCCAAGCTTCTTTTAGCAATACAGCAATGCAGCCAAAGAAAAAAGGGTAGCAGGGCTCACCCTCCCCGTTTCCATGCCCCCAAACCAGTCAATTATACCCAAGCCATTTCAGAAAGATTTTTCTCTCACCTGGCCTCCAGTGACGGACATGCCACAACATCCCTCGCCCAGGTACTCACTGAGTCCCTGTCCTAACACTTAAAAAGATTTTTCCTACACGTAACTTACACAAGGGCCACTTCTGCATGGCTCATCCAGATGACTGCATCCTCAGCCATGCAGGCATCTCCAAGGACTTCCGCAAATGGCAGCTGTGAGATGATGCCCTACCAGTGACTGACGCACGTCCCCACTCTGCCCCACCACCTCTCCTGTCTCCTCCCTCCCTGAGCCCCACAGCCCCCGTGTCCCTGCCCAGACGGCAGCACATGCCAGGCCCAGCCAGCGCAGGGAGTGGGGCCAGTAATTGGAAAGGGGAATTGCAAAGCACCAAAGCTTATCAACAGGCAGCGGGGGAGAGTTCAGCAGCCATCCTCGGGAGCCCAGCCCGAGGTCTGAAGCGGGTTGGCAGCCTTTTGTTCGGCAGCACAGGGCGGACATGTGCGGCTGCTCCACTCGGAGTGGGCACTGCTGCAGTTGGAGCAGGGGGATGGCTCGCCAGCCAGTGCAGCCTCCTCTTTCTGCCGTGGCTGCTGAGGCTGTGGAGAGCAGCACGGGAGCAGGAAACTGGCACAGCTCGGCACGCCGGCGCTCGCCGGGTGTTTTCAGGGTAGCCTTAGGTATGGCTGCTTGGCCTCTGAAGTGCCACCAAGCGCCGTCACTGTGCACACAGAAGTAGCAGCTATTTTCTCATATATATTTTACTCATTAACTGAATAGTCTAAATATAGCCCCGACTAGCACTAGCGAGAGATGGTGGGTGCCCTCTGTGGTCAGGTCTTCCCCGCTTGCCTACCTGCGGTGCTGGTTTTCTGCATCAGATCCCTCAGTTTGCCAGTGCCACGTCAGGTGCCCTCTGCTCTCAGCCCTGGGGCAGACAGAAATTTACATTACAGGTTGCTACCACGCACGCAGGAAAGGCATGCAGCCCCAGGAACGGAGCCAGCACGGTCCTCCTGTGCTCCTGCCAGTCCGCCATGCCCTGTGCAGTCCTCCCCTCCATCCCTGCGCCGGCTCCTGACCAGATGATATCACTCCTGTCTGGACGTTTGGATAAACCAGGCTCTTGGGTACCCATGCGGCCAGCATGGGTAAAACTCAGGAGTTCAAAGCCCGGCTCCTTTTGCCAGAGTTGTTCTCACTCATTACCCAGGATGGGTCCCAGCAGGGGAGGATTTAATCTTACCAGGGAGGTAAAATGGAAAATATTGTCTTTGCTGGGGGCTGGGAAACATTCAGGACGTATCAGGAATATCTGATATGTTCATAGTCCGTGTTCCTGACTTCAGCCCTGGCTTGATGCCAGGCAGTAGCATCTCCACATCTCCCAACCACTCACTGCCAGCCAACACTTCTCCCTTCACACGGCAATTTATTCAAAATAGTGGGCAAGTGGAGAAGAGGGAAGGCACCTCGTGTCCCTGTGTGGACTTTAGGCTACATCCCAGCTGTATCTTCTGCAGGAGTTAATGCCTGTCCATCCCTCTTCCCAGTTGCGTAAGAATTGAAAAAGGTGGTCAAGGGAGAAAAATTAAATGCACATTTGCACTTCGTCTGACAAAGAAAAATGTTATGGATGTTTAAAGGTTTGTTGCCATATTCTAGGTAGAGGAATAGGGTTGTGACCTCTTGCATGTTGAAATACAATGTCACTTGCCAGCTTATTATTGATTACAGTTTTGCCCATTCATAACAAAGTAGGCTTTCCAATGCAGTAAAAATTCTAGATAGCCTCCAAAGCTCCTCGGAGGAGCAGCCTGCCACGAGACTGTGTAATCTCTGTCCGGGAATTCCTCAGCTCATCTGTCTCAGCATGTTTTCCTTGGAGAAAATGGAAGAACACACTTCCCTACACCCTGAATTCCTTCTATTACAATACTTGAGGTGGCACAGCGTTTTATAGAGAGATAAAAGCTTGTAAGTGGCACGATATCCTCATCAGAAGTAATCTGCCTTTTAGTGAATGGCCTCACATCCATCCTCCCTTGCCCATGGATAATTTTTCTCGGCACCTCGAAATGCAACTCTCCATTTCTCCTCCTGGGATAACCGTATGAGAAAAAAAGAAGTCAGTGAGCAAATATTTGGCGGCAAAGCCAAAGGAATCATGTTATTTTGAGACAAAACTCTCTTTACTTACAACTGAGTAGACAGAGATTAAGTTATAAGGAATCCGGGCTCCTTGCCAATTCCTCCCCATCTGCTTGTCAGGAACAAATGCTTCGTTATTTGGCTCAGTGAGGGAGCAAAGAGCCAGAGAGAGGGCAGTGGGCCATGGCCATGCCCTCCCGCAGAGGTTTCCCCACCCACAGGAGCTGCTCTTGCCTGGGACCTTCAGCACTAATGCTCCATGTTAGTGACAGAGAGAGGGCCAGGTCTGGCTTGCCAGCAGAGGTGGCCCCCATTCAGGAAAAAATGTCTGAATAGAAGGGAAATGAATGAGGATGGATATGTGAAGCTTACAAAAAACAGAGGCGGGTGTGGGAAATCAAGAAAGTCAAGAAGAAGAGAGATTTTCCAGCGTCCCTGCAAGACCAAGGCATGCGGTGTCACAGAGATAGGGGCTGAGAGACTACTGGGGACTGCGAGCAACTGAAAGAATTGGTAGTTCCTGGAGCTGTGTTACTGTGTCACCAGTATACCGTGAAAAATGTGAAAAATTACAAGAAGAGCAAGCCCAAGAACCACGTACCCTTACTACAGCAGCAACATCAGCCTCTTTCTGCATCTTGCGCCATGTATCAGAAGGCAAGCTGAAATGAGAAGGAGCCGTGAGTGAGTGGCAGACTGTTGTGTGACACCTATGTTTGCGAGCTGAGGAAGTCTGGGCTGAATGTCTGTTGGATGGTCCGATGCCTGTTACGTGATTTGACAGTTGCTTGGACCACAGGGCTCAAAGGACAATGATCAACGTCTTGATGCCCAGTTGGCAGCTACTAACAAGCAGAGTGCCCCAGGGGTTGATACTGGTGCCAGTATTGTTCCTTATTCTCATCAAAGACCTGAATGAGGAGGCAGAATGCAAATCTGTAAATGTATCATCCTCAAACAAATCTGCGGATGGTACTAAACTAAGGGAGTGGTTTACAAGCCAAATGGTAGACCGTCAATAAATAGACCTCAAAAACCTAAGGACTGCACCAGCAGAAACCTCATGAAGTTCAACAAGGAGATGTGAAAAGTTCTACGACTGGGACCCAAGCTGAGAAGTAAAAGCTCTGCTGAAAAGTGCCTGGGACTTACGGTGGGTGACAAGAGGAATATGAGACTACAGTAGGATCCCATTGCAAATAACTGCAAATTGCATGCTCAGCAGTGCTGGGAGGAGGGTGGCCAGCAGATTGAACTGGACTCCTGCATGGCATTGGTAGGTCTGCACCTGGAGTACAGTGGCCTCTTTAGGGACCCCTGCTTCAAGGGGGATGTGAAAAAACTGGAGACGTCAGGGCTGAGGGCTGCCACGATGGTCCAGGGTCTGGAGCACAGGTGTGGTGTGAGAGAGGTGGAGGGAGCTGGGCTTGTTTTGCCTGGTGAAGAGGAGCCCAAAGGGTGATGGAACGGCAGCCTGCAGCTGCCTGAAGAGCAGGTACAAAGATGACAGAGCCAAACTCTTCTTGGTGGTGCCAGAGGATGTAACAATGGGCAACGACCACACACAGCAGATGGGGAGGCTCAGGCTGGCCATTAGGAAAACCTTCTCCACCAGGTGCTCCAGAGAGGTGGTGGCAGCTCCTTCCTTGCAGGCTTTTCACGACTTGGCTAGATAAAGGCACAGCTGACCTAATGGTATAACATTGGTGGTAGTCCTGTTTCAAGTGGGGTGATCTCCAGGGTCCCATCCAACCAACATTTCTGTGATTCTATGATCTCATTTCTTTATGTAAAATTTATCAATTTAGGTACTAGCCTACTTCACCAGCATGGATGAAATCTCGGAGACATTGCAAACAATCAATACAACACTACATAGATGAGTAGACACATAACTTGCTGCAAGCCAAACAAGTCACCCAACTCAGAGCAATGAATGCATGGGTTGCATATTCAGCTGCATGTATTTTCCATTCAGCCAGATCACACAAATATATAACGATGTCCTTTATGAAGCCTTTCCCACTGCACCAGAAGTGCCGAGGCACCAGCAGACTCAGCTGTTGATTGTCTGTAATTGCTTCCAGATTCACCATTCTTGGCAGACCAAGCCACCACAGACTGCTCTTTTTTTTTTTTTTTTTTAGTTTGCAAAAGTCCTGGAGCACACAATGTGCTCCAATCACAAATACAGCACTAAGAGGCACCACGGTCCGTATGAATCCATAGACTGCACTGTCGTATGCATTGCCAGCCCGCCAGACTACCACTCTGCACTCACTCATCTATATGAAGGGGGAACAGTATAGAAACTCTTCCACATACCTTGTCAAACATCCACATACCATATACTGGCCAGTGCACCCAGTTTGAGTATCTGTGAATACAGCCACAGCACTGTGTAACATCAGAATAGTAATCACCCTTTCCACAGTTAAATTTTCTATTAGTTTAGTTTAGGACAGCAAGTCTTCTGCACGTTACAAAGTCATACTGTTTAGGAGACCACCTAATCTGAAAAAAAAAGCTGACTTGCAAAAATCTTGGCCCTAACAGATTTTGGGTTGTGTTACCTTTCCATTTTCTCAGCAGCACTCACTGTATTCCTGCTCATCCAAATGTGAGAGCGGCAAACGAACGTCTCTTTCTGAGCAGTGCAAAGTAACCTTTGCAGACCTGCCCCCCCCATGTAGGAGTGTTTATAGATGATTTTTGTTGTAAGTATCCTGAGATTTGCCTTGTTAGCAAACTAACACGTCAGGTGAGATTCTTTTCGCTACAGCCTCTATTTTCTGCTCCTGCATGTCTTCGCAGTGATCTTGTATAGCATGGCAAGTGATCCTCCCAGAGAAGGTACTGTAATTTCCAGAGAGAAAAGGTCACCGAGAGCATCATCATCTTTTCACCAGAACTTCCCAAGCATTTCTGTCTCTTGTCTATGTAAATAACATGCACGGATTTTTTTCATATCTGATCAACCTTCCTCCCACCAATCATAAATCAAAGAGGCAATTTTGTGTTTATCTGTAATCTGTGCGATCTTATTATCTTTGGTGGGGTGTGGAAGACATAAATCAGAATGTAATTTGAAATTTCCAGAATTCCTCTAGTTTACAATGAATTTATAACACAGAATAACAGAGATAATAATTCTCCTAGCTGATGTTTTATATCAATTTTTGACATCCTAATCTCATTGACTGCTATTTTAACAAAGTTTTAGAGTAACCTCTGTCCTGTTACTGATCGGGACATATTGACAAAAATTTTTAGAGCATGTGAAGTAACGGCTGGGACAGGTTCTCAAAGGAGATCTCATACAAAAATCAGTAGGAGGACCCCTCGCTCCTGCTGCACTCCTTCCCCTGAATTATCTAAGCACTCCTAAGAAATCACTTTGCAAAGGGCAACCTAAGAAAGAAGTTTAGTTGCAAATGAGGGCAAATAACATTTTTAAACCAGTTTGTGGGTGGGAGCTGGCAAAACTGCCTATTGTGGTCTACCCATTAGAAAAATGTGCCTCTTGATTTTTTGTTAATCATTCAAATTTGGGTTCGTAAAGACTCCACCCTCTGGAGTATAAAAGGAAACTTAATTATGGGAGGAGCTGCAGTGGGTTTGCTCACTTTTCTCCCTCATTTGAGAAAACAAAAAGCATCATGCAAAGGATCTTAATATTTTTGTCAGCATAGGGCAGGTTTGTATTTACTGATCTGGCAAATCAGGTTCTATTTACAGTCACACACCATTGCTATGAAGACAAAGACATTTGCATGAAACTACAACACTAGGTGTGCAACATTGCGTTGGGTTTTTTTATTTTGGACCTTTTCTTGTTACTCTCGGAGGAAAAAAAGTTACCCCATTTTGTGCCTTCTTCCCTCTCCACACCTCTTTCGTCCTCTTCTGTCTTCTGCACGTTTGCCTGATCCCTTGCCTCCTTTTTACCAGCAGTTTAATGAAGACCACATGTCCCTAGTTTGCCCATGAGAGTGTGATATGAGACAGCGTTAGGAGGTTTCCTTATACTGCCTGCCTGCAAGCCACCTTTTACACCATCTTTTTGACTGTCAGGTCATCTTCCCAGGTGACGCTGGCCTCTCCCCGTTCTTGCTGCGAGCCTCCTGCATCAGGGCGGTTTTTCACCGCATCTTCGGCACCTCTTTTAGGAGCCGACAGTTCTCCTGGGCTCCCTTTCCCATTAAAATTCCTTTCCACAAGACTGCATTTACCAATTCTTTGAGCAGGTTGAAGTCTTCTGGTTTAAGTTCATTAGTCCACTGCTTTCACTCCCTCCTCTCCTGAAACTTGAGAGCTCTGCTCATTTGTGATCTTTTCCACCCAGATCGCCTTCCTCCAGCAGCAGCATCTCAACCAGTTTTCCCATGTTAACCAGCAGCGAACTGCAAGCCACCAGGTACAGCTGCGTACGCCTCGTGTCACCGAAACAAAAAGCCGCTCTTTATCTCCAAAACTTCAGGGACGGGCTACACGGTGCGGTCGCCTCCCGAACACATATCTAGGACAGAGTCTCTGCTGCTGTCGGATGTATCCTACAGGAGGTATAGGCATCACTTCCCCATGTCCCCTGCTGCATGCAGGGATCTGTTTCAAGGCATCAGCTTGCCGCAGCTGAAGCAGGATGCTTACGGCTCTGCAGTCAGCCTCCCAGTCTCTATGCAAGCCATTCCCCTAGGAGCTGGGAACCAGCTCAAATGCTTCAGCTCTGTGCTGTCCCCAGCTCCCCTAAGCCCTAGGATGTAACTGGCTGGAAAGAGATGGGTCTGTGACCTTTAAAGCTGCGTCGACATCCTCATCCCTGAATCAACAGGCTTCTTTCCCCAGTAACAGCAGTCAGACGTTCATATGCAGTTTCTGATTTTGCACGGTTCTCATCTTGGATGCTGAATTTCTCTCTCAAGTCAAGGGAAGTGTCATCAGGCGCCCAGCAACACTGAAAGTCACATGCAGGTTGTCTTAAGAAAGGGCAACAAAAAAAAAAACCAAACCCAAACCCCACAAAAATCAAGGCATATAAATCTGAAATGCAGACTTTAGAAAAACAGGAAAAAAGAATTTTTGCCTAGACTTCTCCCAGAAACAGACACTATAATTCTGTTAGGCTGAAGAAGAAAATTATCTTTTAGTTTTACCCACATCATCTTACATAGTATTTTAAACATAATATTATTCATCATAATTTTTCACTTCTAATTGTAAAGTTCTTTTACTTCTTTTACTTCTAAGTGTAATGCTTAAAAGAGCTAAGTAAAGCTCTTTTCAGTGTCATATTCCCCCAGAAGTAGAGGGCTGGGTGCACTGAATTACCATTACCGCTTAACATGCATCCTGCTTCTCACCGCTCTCTGTCCTGCTTTTGCTTTTCTCCAGCCATTTATTACCTTCTTTTCTTTCCCCGCTCTCTATTTCAGGCTGTCAAGGAGAGAGCAGAGTCCAACTCCTGCAATGAAATGCTTCACCTGGGGAGCCTGCTGAGAGCGAAATTGATAAAGGACAGCACCAGCCCAGGCAATTTCACTCACAGCGGGCACTTGCAGGTGAAGCACTACCATAAAATGGGGCAAGGTTACTCGCCTGCTGCCTCCCAGCACAAGTCACCAGCTGATAGCTGCTTCTTTCATGATCTTTTCACCCATCTCCTGCCAGGCACCGCTTGCTCTGACCCCGGCGCGAGAGGCAGGAATCGGCCATGTAGACTAGTGTTTGCTAGAGTGGGGATGAGCCCAGGTAAGTGCTCCAAACGTTGAACGTTCAGCTGAAGCGTGGCTTGGCTGCAGGACCGCTGGAGGCCTTTCTCAAGCCACCTTCCCACTGGTGGCATCCCGTGGAGGATGCCCACGGTCCCACCCGCCTCACCGGGTATGACAACAGTCCCATAGAGCTGTGCCCACTGCAACCATCTGATGGGACAAAGGTGACTTGTAGCTGTTCCTGTAGCATCTGCTAAGGGTACCGGCCTGATGCTCGGTGTAATTTAGGACAACCTATACATCATTTTAGCTGGTGGCTCCCATGGATCTATTTCAGCACGGGTTAGGTCCCAAGGGGTAGGGACATTATAACTCCAGCATCACTTTGCCCCAATCACACTTTCTCTGCTATTTGACAATCCTGTGTATTAGAGGACACCTTTTCACTAGCTCAGGATTTTTTTATTTTGATAGCAATATTCCTGAGAGCTTGACACCAGGGCTGGGATTTTTCCCTCAGACGGGTTAACGTAAGGAGTAGTCATGAGAGAAGTCTCGTGATGCAGAGTAGGGAAGCTGGGCTCTGCCATCTACCCCTTTCTTCAATACTGGGAGTAGGGGATGAAACTTAAAAGCTCCAGATTTGAAACAAATAAAGAGATTATTCTTACATAATTCATAATTTATTTGTCAAGCAAAGATACACTACGTCATAACTGAGACCAAAATATTTTGAAATCTAAAAAGGCTTAAGCCTTTAAGAGGAACAGTCATGGTTGCAGTTAGATTGCATTGATAAAGCAGGATAAAAAGTTAGGACAGATAACCTTTCTCATACTTCAGGGCATAAAATTCCAGGAACTGAGGGGATTATTGAGAAACTCTCTTTCTAAACAGTGCTTCTTATGGAGCGCTCTATAGTCATTGTTAGAGACTTGAATACCAGGCAGTGCCAGACATCTGGTAGAGCAATTCCTGCAGTACTGGTGGGGGCAAATCGTTACGACAAATACTCTTTCTATGAGTCAAAAAACACCCATCATACCATTTACAAAATTCAAGGACTGAAATTAAGACCTAAAAAGCACAGTGCAGACTCAATGTACATGAACACTCGGCTCCTAATTTGGCACATAATTCCCAATTGAAATTAGTGGAAAAACAGGAGTCTCAAAAGGATTTAACTGCCTCAATACCTTCATAATTCTTGTCTAGATTTCCAGCAGTCACATCCCAAATCAGCTCTGCAGCCTTTACCGCATTGTTCCAGAAGGCTTCCCATAATCTCAATTTCATAAACGTGATTTGCTTTACAACGGTGCAAAATTCACCACCAGGAACTGGACTTGGGGAAAGATCTCTGTCAATGAATGTGGCTGATGACTGCATGTGTTAATATATCATGCCACAGAAGGATACAGGGTGAGGACAGACTACCTGAGAAATGTGACCACATATTAACTGCTAATAACCAGATGGTGTCTCTGTGTGTGTGTCTGTGTGCTCCCAATTATGGGCTAGAATCATTTTGATATAGATTATTACAAAAAAAATTTCTTTTTTTTTTTTCCCCCCAAATCTAGTTTAACTCTTGTCAAAGATCCTGAACAGTCTCTTCTTGTAGGAAAAAAAAATACAGATTCTTCTTTTCCCAGTTGATGATAGAAAAGTGATCACCAAGAGTGATATTTAAGCTTGGAAGCTTGGATATTTAAGCTTACAGTGAAACTATTAATGACTGACCATGCTCACTGCTGAACAGGTAACCAGCTGAATTGATTTGGGCTCATAGAGCAAAAAAGCATTCCCCTTTGTTTTATCCACAAACATATTCCTGTATAAAGGTTTGTTTCTTTCCAATCCCTATAACTGGTATTAATGTGAACAGCAATTATATTATTACACACTGAGGGCTGAACAAACTAATTGGTGCAGCCTGAACCAGACCTGCTCCAAACATGGGAGACGTGGGCCAGGCAGGCAGCAGTCTTCCCACGCTTTCTTTTGTGTTGGTTTAAAATTCACCAGGGACCTCGCAGAAACCTTACCTATAGCAACTGCTGAAGAGAGTCATAAATGCAGCTGCTCCCAAGGCTGTTAGTGCTCAGGCTGCACTAGCTGGTGCCACGTGCCCCCTCTCCCTCCTGGGGGGATCTGGTTTGTGTTTGCTGCAAGGCGTTGGCGCATGCCTCTTGGCACACTCATTTCCGCGAAGGCTCTGCCCCATTGCCTAGGCAAAGGAGTCAGCCGAGCTGAATTTAGCCTTAAATATACGGTGATGGCTGTATAATCGTCTCAGCGTTTTCTTTTGAGACGTAATTCAGTTGCAGTTTTTACCTTACAGAGCTCTTCTTTGCCTGTTTTATTTAGTGCTTTCTCTTTTTAATTTGGCAAGTCAGGTATCAGACTGATTGCACATTTCCAGCACCATATGAAATAGTGGGGGAAAGGATATAGGCCTATGTCCTATAGCATACCAAAAGCCTGAAAGGATTTGTGTTAAATATTAATTTGAAATAAGTTGGTCATAAAGTCATGGGAGATGCTGGATCTAATGCCTGAACAAAGATTAAAAAAAAAAAAAAAACCCCAAAACCAAACAGACTTGCAAGTCATAAAACCAAAGATGGCAATGGCACAACCGGATGTTCCCACACGCAGTGTGACCAGTCCAAATGCTGCACTGTTTACTTAGGTAGTGACCTGGCTGCTGTTCAAAAGGATATACTTTTCCAGGAACGTTGCAGCTCTACTTTGACCCGAAGGAGAAGCACACCTCACATGCCACCGAGCCTGCAGAGTATTTGCAGGTTGCAGCACGGCTCCTGCAATGGTCCTGAGCTGCAGGAGGCCAACACCTACCAACCGGCGGACTTTGCCTTGGGAAAGAGGGAGGGAAACCATCAGGATCTCTGCCCCAGTGCTTCACAGACGATGCTGCCATCCATCTGCGTGGGCTGGGGGGTGCTCATGCCATGCCTCCACTCCCACCAATCCCACAGGTAACATGGTCAATGGCACATTGCTATTGCCAAGGAAACTTTGGATCCACAAAAGGACTAGGGCACTTGACGTGCTTGACTTTCACTTCAGGCACAGAGCCATAACCCTGCTCTGCTGTCGTCTCACCGAGGAGGCACGCAGGCCCCTCTGTTTTCAGGCTCAAAGCTCCATAAAGGTTGGCTTGCAATTGTTCACAGAAGTACCCTATGCTTAGCAACAAACCACAATCCTTCACCTGTTTCATCTGCGAGAAGAAGTTCTCAGACACACTTGATACACCTGCTGGGGGGAAATTGTCACCAGCAATCATCCTTAGTACAGCCATCTGGGACTTTAATTCAACTTCTACCTCCACCTGATGAGGTTCTCACCCGTGTTTCTCACTTTCTAGAAAAATGACCAAACTACCAGTCTAGGGGCTACTTAACAGCAGGGGATTTCCCCCGAAAATGAAATTTGTCGTTAAGTTACTAATGCTGATTGTCTCGAGAGAGAAAAAGAGCACGCTCATTTACAAAACTCTATATTTTAGTGTTAGGGGAACTCATCTGCAAGAAGGGAGATTTGGGTTCCATGCTGCAAACATATAGTTTATATTAAGCAGTTAAAAAAAAAAAAAAGCTGAAATGACAATTAGCAGTAAAGTGGATGTTAGTTGTATCCAGTTAGCACCCTAAACATTATGCAACAGAGTATTATTCTGCTCTTCTGGTACTAAAAACACACCCACTGAATTGTAACCTGTGGCTGTAAAACCTGTAGTGGGGGAAACAACTGTGTGCTTGAATCCTCCACAGCAAGGAGTATTAGCTGTTCTACAGCAAGCTGAACAGCCCCACAGCTTGGCTGCTAAGGTGCTATAGTGAGAACAGCAGGTTTCAGTGCCCTCGGGCAAAGGAGGGAATATGCTGGGAGAAGGCACTAGCCACTGAACTGTAGGGTACAAGGGGCATTTAGGAGTTTGTTTCTGAAATGAAGGATTAAACTATGAGAGCTGTGAATCCCCAAACGAAGGAGGCACCCCTCGCAGCCCAGACATAAGCAGCAAAAGGTGAGATCCACCACAGTAACAGCAAAAGTTATTCACAACAGTTCCTGATAAAAAGACCGGTAACATTTTTCAAGGAGGGACGCTTACTTTCCCAGCAGTTTCTGACCACTCTATATTCTAATCTTTGTATTTTCTTATCACAAAAATTTCTCAGGGAAAACCCCAGGCTGTTCTTTTGCTTTGGCTTCTGCTGGTTCATTAATCTCTGAAACAGTAATTTTTCCTGTTTTATTTCAGAGTCTTGCATAACCTTGGAATTTCTGATGAGAAAACCTGTGATACTTGTTCTTCTGGTACTAAAACCACACCCCCTGAATTGTAACCTATGGCTGTAAAACCCGTAGGGGAGGAATCTAAGATGAGAAATTATCAAGAAAATTCCCACTGAAGTTCTCGTTAAATTAGAGAAGGTGGGGTTTGCCCAGGCTGAAATTGGATCTCAAGGACCGTGGCCATTCCTGGGATTATAACCCATGGCTATAGTTGCTCCCAAAGAGTTGCTATATTGAATTAATAACACAGCCTAAACCATGTTTTTCCATGTCATCTTTGTAGAGCAGAGAGGAGGGAGCATCGTAGCATACGGCATCACATCCACTGAAACGCTCTTTGCACCAACTGGCAGAGCACCCCTTAAAATCGCTCTGAGTCAGCAGGTTTCATAGTCACGAAGGCAGAGGAAGACGAGGGATTTAAACAGATCACAAAGCACACAGCAACTCCTACTCATCGTGCGGCTTTTGGAGTGTTCTCAAGGAAGATGACGATTAAATGGGCAAAGGCTTTTAAATATTCTCTCATGCGAAGGAATGGAATTAGGCCCACAAAAGTAATTTGCTTGGAATATTAACCTGGGAAATGGGAGATGCGTTTGAACTCCCTTGTGGCAGAAGAGAAACTGAACTTGGGTCATTTACAACCTGATTACCCTAACCATGAGCAATTTTAAATAAAAAGAGGGAACTGGGAGTTCTTCTCCAGCTGCGCTTGTCACAGGGCTTGATCTTGTAATTGTGCTCTTAGGATACCTACAGGATGAGACAAGTAGGAATTACACCTAGGAGTAGGTAGATGAACAACTTAAATTTTAAATATAGAGAGTTCAAAAATATCTAGTGTATATATGTTACAAATTAGCTTGTATTTATCCAAAACTGAGAATGGCTTATGTAATGTAGAAGATATATAAAAATATATTAAAATAACCTTACCTAAGGATTACATTATGTGGCCTAGGTGCTTAGACGCTCAACACTGCATCTGGCCAGATGCAGTGTGAGTTAGTTAACGCATCTGGATCTCCACCCTGCCATAGATAAGCCGGCTGCTGTAGCCAGGTATCTCATTTATTGCTTTCTCAGGCACCGGGACGTTGTATTACAGGACACAGACCAGACTTCCCTTTGGACAGCCCTGCTCATTCTGTACTGACTTTACCGGCAATACCTTAGCTGCCCAAAGACCTTGGCTATGTATAGGATTGTGTGAGCAACTGATGTATCCCTCGAACCCTGTAATAAATAGAAGAAAGGAAATCAAAGATATGCAAATCAAGGAAATTAGCGGAAACACTGCAACGTTCATAAATACCATTTTTCATTAGAGGCTGTTGTTTGGAGTTTCTAAAGCTGCACAAACCTGAACTGATGGAAAATATGAGGAAGTAGGGAAAGGTAAAATGAGAACCTGAGCAATGTCCTCTCCTATGTTATCAAAACAACAGACTTTCTATGCCCGCCCCTTCTGTAGGGTTTTGGGGGTTTTTTTGTGGGGATTTTTTTCCAGTAGGTCGTGCCACACGACGGCAGCCATCAGCGACACAGAGGGAACCCGGACCCGGGTTGTTCTGAACGTTGGGCTGTAACGGATGTCCACCACAACCTGTCTGTCTCCTCCCCGGCTCCACTCGGCCGGCGGTAGGTCTCACCTCAAGTTCAGTTTGAAAACCGGGAGACCTGTCCGTAGCGAAACCCTTCAGAATTAAAANAAAATATATTTAAAAAAGAGCAATGAATGTTGAACAGCCGCCAAGCCTGAGCGGGAGCGGGGCCAGGCCTCGCTGGGACCGCCAGCCGGGGGTCCCCAACGGCCGCTTGCCGCCGCTCTCACCGCCCGCGGACGTTCTCCCGCCGTTCCTC
>WAAD01037737.1:0-27052 GCA_013389945.1 Fregata magnificens
GGCAGACCCCTGCTTATCCCCCAAGGGGGGAGCAGCAGCATCTGCGCTGGCATCCCCTCTGCTTCTCGCCATCACATCTGAGCCCAAATCTATTCTGCAGAGCACTGCTTTGTAATGACATCTCCTTAAAGTGCCTCTTAACAGCTTAAATACTTCTGCAGGGATGCTGTTGCAGCCCATGCGGCTCCACGGGCCCCCCGGCACCCCACTCTGCCCCCCACATGAGCAGGGACATCTCCACGCCTCCGTCCCTCTGCCTACAAACTGGGCTTAGTGCGAGGATAGCAGCTCGTCCCAGTACATCCCGGGACTGTGGTGAGGGGGAAGGCTCCTGAGCGCCTCTGAAAGCGGAAAATCCCATGCACAAGCCAAGCCTTCACTGCAAATGTGAGCAAGAAGCCAAATATTTTCCATTTTTACACGCAGAGATGAGGGATTGAGGCTTTGTGTTGCTCTTCCCCAGCTCAGCGACTTCAGATCTTGTTTTAGTGAGTCCCTTAGCCCTGCGGTGTCAAGCATTTGGGTATTTAATTTCTGAAGGTACCCATGGAGCTGGTGTTATCCCGAGTGACACCAGCTGGAATTACATGTGATTTATTTTATGCACCCCAAATTAATGAACTTGGGGGGGGGGGGATATTGCCTCAGCCTTTCAGTGCCTCAATTTACCCATAAAAAGAGGCTTACAAAGAGCAGCTGGCAGCGAGAACACCCTGTTATTTGTAAGCAGTATTAACCATCCCCTCCGAGACCGGGGAATGCGGGACTAGGAAATACTTTGATTATGGCTCAGCAAATCCCAGTCAAGCAAAAATAACAAGCAACACATGAGCGGTGTTTTGTGGGCTTACGGCAGGGTCATGAACTCGCAGCCAGACAATAACCAGGAAAAATTAATCCAGGCTGAAAGCCTGTTTCCCACTCAGCGGCTATTTTGGGAGCTGGCTGCGACTTGTTCGGTGCTGGGTTTGGAATGGGATGCGTCCCTCTTTCCCCTGGACACGCGATGCTGGGGGATTCGAGGGGCCAGATCCCAGCGACGGGGAGGGTTCAGCATCGCCTACATCCCCCTCTGGCAGGGGGCTGGGGGAGCCGGCGCGGGACGGAGCCACGGGAGATTAAACAGCCCCGCGTGAGCAAAGCACCGTGCCCCCCTGAGTCCCCTGCTCCGGCTGTCCCCATAACCCTGCCCCAAACCCATTAGCTGGGATGAGGAGGGGAGAAGCGGGATGTGGAGAACCGCGTCCCCACCGACGTTTTCCAGCCCGCAGCCTCTGCGCCTTCATCTGCCCATCAATTAATTTCCACCTCGCTCTCAATCACAGCCGCTCTTAATTACGCCGCCTTAATAACACAGCAAAATTACATAACTGCTAGCTGTGATGAAGGGGAAAAACTTAGCAGGGTTGGGTGGTTTTTTTGCTCTTACCTACAAAAATCATAAAAACCCCAATTAAAGAAAGTCTCGTCCTCTCGCCACGGAGCCACCAGCTGAGCTGCGGTCCGGGGGCGAGGCGAGGGCTTGTCAGCCATGGGTTAAAGGATTTGCCGCCGGTTGGGAAGAAGAAAGAGAGTTGCAGCTTACCGAAACCTCCCCTGCGCCGCTGCTGAGCTGGGCTGCATGCAAGCCTCCCCCGCAGCCAAGGCAGCGAGGTCGCTTATATAGCCCGGCGTGTAGCTTAGGGGATGGCAGCGAGCCACCGGCCGCCGAGCAAAAACAGATCGGACGAGCGAGGAAACCGCAGGCTGAATAATCCCTTGACAAGGTGATGGTAAACACAAACCCTCGGCGAAACAGCAGCCGCCGGGGCTGGCGGCGATGCCACGGCATGGCAGGGTGCTGCTGGCGGCAGGGCAGGGCATGGTGTGGGCACCACATCCCAGCACGGGCACCATGTCCCGGCATGGCACCATCCCTGTTAGGGGTTCACCCTGGGTCCAGATCCCGAATAGATGCTGCTGAGTGTTGAAGATGGAGATACAGCGTACAGGCAGGCGGTGCAATGAGTTTTAGGGATGCTTTTTGGCATTTGCCCAGTCTGGGACAAACACAGCATTGCCCGTGGGGTTCCCACGTTTTGCAGGCGTTGGGCAGGGCTCGGCTCGGTGCCATCCCTGCACTGCCTGCGCTGCCCACGCTGCCCTCTCGCCTCTGCCCCGGCACTGGCTCTGGCAGGGGTCAAATAAGGATGCTGTGGGGATGCGAGGGTGTGGGACAAAGCCAGATGGGTTGGTTTGGACACCCGGGGTAGCACAGAGCTGCAGAGGCAGGACCATCCTTGCAAATAAATGTGACTGCGTCTCACTCGAGCCATGGGGAGATCTAGCAACGACCCCTAACAAGAGCTCCCCACCTGCCCCAGGCTGGCTTTAACCCCCCCAGGACCTTTCTCCCTCTGCAGCCACCTTATTCCCATGTAACTCGCGGCAGCCGGTCCTGGCTCAGGGCTCTTGGGTGTTGCATGAAGCACACGGCCGTGTACGAGTGGGTACCACTCATGCACGCAGCCCTGGGCACTGTGGGGCTGTGCTGCTGGTTTGCTGCAGGAGCCTGGTGCAAAAGCGTGTGCGGTGCACGGTGGGAGCCATCCCTGAGGGATGGGGATGGGTGTCGGGGCGGCCAGTGGCCAGTGGGATGTGCCGGTGGTGTCCTGGGCTGCCTTTTAGTAATCCTTGCCGGCCCTGCTGCCAGAGGGAGCAGTACAAGAGGAACATCGATCAAGGTGTCACATAAAAAATAACTGGCGGTGGCCTGCACAGGCTCCTGTTTATGTTTACGAGGGAAAAGGAAAAAACACTTGAGATGTGCCAAAAAATGGCAGAATATTTATCCAGTGGGCAAGGAGCGCCCGGCAAGCCAGAGGTCCTGGACCTGTGAGATAAACATGGAGCTCCGCTGCGTTTCTCCACTGTGATGAAGACAAGATGTGGGAAAGGTGCTGAGACTGAGAGCAAGGAATTCATCTTCCCCGGACGGCACCTACACCCTGCCGTGGCCGGCCTGTCCCTGGCACAGCACCGATGCTTCGGCAGGCAGCTCCGGTCCCGTTGGCTGCTTGGCACGCACTGGCATCGACTTCCATGGATCGCACTGCAGGGTAAAGAAACACACTTTTCTGCAAAAGGCAAAAGATGTTATTCTTTACGTTATGGGAACCAGGCATTAGCTCCAGTCCAGCACAGCCACAGGCTTTTCTGCACAGGATTTTGCAGCCTCCTTAGCGTAGGTGTCTCCTCCCCAGTGTGGCTCCTGCAAGACAACCTCAGGAGGCACATATGCGGCTTCAGGAGCGGGTCTGGGACGTGTGAGTTCATGCAAAAAACAAGTCTCTAGAACAGTCTGATTGCGCAATCTCTCTTGGCTTGGCCATCCCTCGCTGCAGCTCCGGCATGTGGCTGACGTTGGATGAAGCAGCACAAGCAGAGCCCCAGATGTTTCCAGCGCTGAGTACCACTGGCTGCGCCACAGCTCCAGGAGATGCTCGGCTGCTTTCCGTCTGCCCAAGGTGGATGATGCCGCAAACCATGGGGCACAGGGGACAAGGGGGGTGTTGCCCCATGCCCAGATGCAGCCAGACCATCGCTCTGCAGGGCTGTAGCACCCTTGGCCAGCAGGGAAGGATGCAACCCAGAACAAACTACTCTTATCTTTCTGGCTGTGGGTTCAGCTGCCCAAGGTTTCCCAACCAAACCATTGGTGCAGCAGAGCCACGGCCCCACAGATGCATTCCCCTCCCAGATTAACCCTCAGGGGCCCTGCCCGGCTCTCATGGGATTTTTCCATGGTTTCATCACAAGGCCATAATATATTTATGTGAACGCCGCCATGTGTAATGCTCCCCCAAGGCAGTGCCAAGGATGGGGCAATGTAAGAGGGCTGTGATAACTGATGGTGCAACAGCACCTCCCTCTCCACGCTCCTCCATGGTTGTCTCCATCGCTCTTCTCATGCCCCTCCAATAAATCCAGGGGAAAACAGGCTACGGATGCTCATCCTGCCTCTTTGTGCCTCCCACCCTTTCCAATACAGCATCAGCAGAGTGACCGTCACCAAAAGCCGACTGCACCATGCGGGGAGAGCGGCGGGGACGGTGGGGCTGCTCTCAGGGCTGCACGTGGGATTTACAGGCTG
Source organism: Fregata magnificens (assembly GCA_013389945.1). Lineage (NCBI taxonomy): Eukaryota > Metazoa > Chordata > Aves > Suliformes > Fregatidae > Fregata > Fregata magnificens. The sequence continues at coordinate 4,133 of WAAD01037737.1, forward strand.
TGGGGTCTGTGAAATGCTCTGTGGGCTCCATGAAATATCCTGTGGGTGCCATGAAATACCCTATGGGGTCCATGAAATACCTTATGGGGTCCATGATATGTCCTTTGGGGCCGACGCTGTGCTCAGCTCCCCGCCGGCTGCCCCCGTCCTCCCTCCCTGCACCCTTTTCGCTCCACCGAAGGAAGCTGACGGTTATTTTCCCCTGCTGCGTGTTTCTGGGCTCGCTCCTGTTTACGGAGATGGGAGTTAAAATAACTGATTGATGACTTTGTTCCATCCCAAACACTTTGGGGAAGTTTGTGTGGTTTAGGAGGGCGAGCAGAGACCTGGGATTTCATTAAGCGCTTGGCTCCCGGCACTTCTTCAGCCATGCTCCAGGGGTGGCTAATGTTGTTTTTTAAATCCTGTTCTGCTATCCCAGGAGCCGGACTGGCGATTTCCATGGTTTGTAGGAGAACTTGGAGATGTGGCGGGTCCCCGGAGTTCACTCTGAGCTCTGAACCACCAGCAAACCTCACAGCCACCGCAATATTGTTTCACTTAAGCCCTCCTCCACCGCTTCATCAGCACAAAATCGCACTCCAGCTGCCTAAAAGCTTTGGAAAAGAGCCCAAAAAATGAACTACTGGAGTTTGTTTTTATTGTGCGGGTGAGGATTTACAGGCTGCGGCTGGGAGAAAAGGAGCAAGCGGACCTTTCCCCCCTGGAAGGATTTACTTAGGAGCTAAAGCCTTGACCGTGGCTGAGCGGTGCCCAGCTCCACGTATGTCATTTATGAAACAGATGCAAAAAGCACCGCAGAGGTGGGACGACATGAAAGCCAGAAGCCCGGGAAAGACTGATTTTAACTCTGGAGGTCAGGAAGGCTTTTTCTGGAGCGGTGAAAGAGCTGGGAGCTGGGGGAGAGCAAGCGGCTGCGGCAATGCTGCTCATGGGGTCCAGCCACAGGGCGAGCCCGCGAATGTCTGCTGGCACCAGCACAACATGACTGACCCCCCCAGCACGTAAAACAGGGGGTGTCCCCTGTTCTGTGATCACATCTGTCAAGGAAAAGGGCTTTTCCTAGTGCTTTTACGGGAACAGCTGTTATCTGAGTGCCCAGGGACTGTTACCTGCATCCCTGCTGTACGCATACAGCCCTGCATCCAGACCCACATCACCTGGAGAGGGGTTCACTGGTCACTGGGATATCTTGGACCACCGAAGGGTCCTGCCGGAGTTTTCCTCCTGGATGTCGTGTCCATCCCTGCCATCTCTCCTTCCCCATCACAGCTTAGAAGAGCAGAGACGGGGATACTATGAGGGCGCCAGAAGTGTCTCAACAGCGAATCCCTTTTTAATTACATTGTTGAGCTGGGGAAATTAAGATAAGTGTTCTGGCTCGTTTAGAAACTGTCTGCGAGATGGAGAAGGCCATTATTTTCAAGGCCTCCACGAGTAATGCAAGTCCCAGCCTCTCCCTGCGCCGCACCTGGAGCATTAACTCCTCAGGGACACTCGCAGGGCAGCATCACGGTGCCCCGTGCCGGTGCAACACCAATATTTACCGGGAACATCCTGCCAGCAGATGCGGGCTAGCAGCAGGGCCTGAGTTATTGCACAACCTCAGATCGGTGATGGAAACGCGGTCGCAGGATGCAAACGGGAGCGATGGGAACGCGGCCAGGTCCGAGCCAGGGCAGCACCTCAATGGGGGCATTTAAACCGCGGAGGAAGAGCAGGAGCAGAGCTCCAAGCCACAGCCTGCCGGCTGTTTGCTTTAGCTCTGGACAGGGCTTGGTGGACAAAGACCATCCTGTGTTGAAGCACATGTTGCTTTGGGCAATTAATTGCTCCTGAAGAAATCCTTAATTTATCGCTCTTATTTACTGGCATTAGCTTTGGCCTCGGATACTCTCTGGGCTGTGCACCCGTGCTGGTGGGGAGGGCAGCCCCCCACCTGTGGGCTGGCGGTCCCCGGTCTCATCTGTGCCTTTTCCTCATTCATTTTTTTGCTATAGACCCTGTCAAGGCGGGCTGGTTTGCAGCAGATATACACCAGCAAAGCACTAGCCAGTTTTTCCAAAAAAAAAAAGGCAAAATCCTGCATGACCCGTGAGCATGCTGGGGAGGGCTTGGGTCTTCCAGCACCCTGCGGTTTGTCTCCCTCCTATTCTGCAGGGATTCCCGGATGATGTGCACCAGCAGCACATAGGCTGTGCAAGCCGGACCAGAGGATCTGGTGTTGGCAGCAAAACTGGAGCATCAGGTTAAAAGCTGCTTTTTAGTGTGTGGATGAGCCTCTACTTGGGATGGGCAGAAAATATGCAAGGAATGGAGCTGGGCGGGTGGTGGGGACTCCTCGTTAAACCATGCGTGAATTTATTTCAGGTTAATTATTGCACTGAGCAACATGGCTGGGGTAATCGGGGACTATCTGCCTCCAAGTTTCGGCTCCAAAAGAGTTTGCCAGCATCCACACTGGCAAAAGAGGGCATGGAAATGCCCCCCTTTCCCGGAGCGCCTGTGGTCATGGGGGCGACCGGAGCTGTGAAATATCTCACGACCTCACGCATCGTGCTGAGGGCATGCTCGGAAAAGCTGGTCTCTGCCGAGCTAATTCCGGCGCTGCTGGGATTCCCCCCGGGGCGGTTGTGGCTGTATCAGCTTTCACCGGAGGGCAAATGTGATTTGCTGGCAGTGCGGGCAGAGGTGTTCAGCGGGGGCCAAGCGCTGCTGAAGGGAAGGGCTGGCAGCCGCCCAGTGTGAGCACCGCTGGGAGCAGGTTGGGAAGGCAGTACGGGAGATAAGCCCTTCCTGAGAGAAACTCGGTGCAACGCTCCTGGCATCAGATCGAGCGCTGCCTCCCAGAAACGCCTCCCCAGGAGTCCAAATCCAGCTGGGGGGAGATGTCAGCACCGATGCTCATCCCAAGGGACACCAGGGTCCCGCAGTCCCAGGGCTTGGCTCAGAGCAGGTTTCTTGCAGGAGGGTAAAAACACGGTGGGGGAGCAGAAATTATATTCCTCCACCTCATTTAATTCAGCATTAATGTCATCTCTCCCCACCAAGCCACTGATCCTTTCCTAAAAGGAGTTGTGTCCCCACTTGAAGCTTACCCAAGGGTGTTTTTAAGCCTTGAAAACTGCTTGAAGATACCAAGCACAGGGGAAAGAGGTGCTGGGGGAGGTTTTCCCTGCTTCTCACTCCTGCAAGCTCTGGGTAATGCTGCTGAGGGTCCCACGGGGGTCTCAGCTTTCCCTCTCCCCCAGTGAAATGGAGGAAACCAGGCCTCGAGTCTGGCCTGTGTTTGGGAAGGAGCATCCAAAGGGAGCGCTGAAACATGGTCTTGGGGCACACGATCCAATTTGGGAGCATGGAGAGAGAAGGATATTTGATATTTGGAGCAACGCAATGGGCAGGTCCCACAGGGAGGAAAAAAAAGCGGAGGATAAAAGAGGGCATGAAAGGCAAAGACAAGGAGAGCAACTAAAACCCATCCAAAAACAAGGGCAAAATTGTTCACTTTCATGGGTTAGTCACAATGAAAACATTGGGATTTCATAATTTCTTCCAGCTCAAGAAAAATACCCAGTTAGGGCAGCGAAAGCCCTGGCCGGGTCAGTGCTTGCTAGAGCCGAAGGGGACCCACGGCCCCTCCATCGACCCCGTGGGTGATTTTCCTGGTTTACTGGGGACAGGAACATCATGGGACCGGGGTGCCAGGTGAGACTTCCCAAATAAATCCCCCCAGCTGGTGTTTCCAGCCTGGGCAAGGAGGCGAAGCTGCTGTGGGAAAGATGCACCGTGGGTGGAGCGGCAATGCACGCAGCCAGGTTTTATCGCTTGGAGGTGAGCGGACGGGGCTCGGCACCAAAGCCCACCACGTTTTCTGGAGCTTGAGCTCAGGGTTTGGTCTAGGGTGATAAATTCACTCTTCCCTTTGGTCTAGTTTAGAGATGGGGAAGGGGGATTTTGCTCTGGTTGAGATGTCCTGGTGAAAGATGGAGGAAAGAACCTGGGAGCTGCTGCTCTGCGTGGGAAGATGTAAATTTGGAGAACCTCTGGGAATGATGGTCTGGACATCTGGGCTCCCCTGCCAGCAGGGTCCTTGTCCTTTACATCATCCTGGCTGGGTATGTGACTTGGACATCCAGCGTGATGTGCTGGGCTCAGCAACACCAGGAGCACCAGGAGCCAGGGTATTAAAACACGGGAATTGCAGCGGGCTTGGGCATCAAGAGCACGTTTTTCTCAGCACCACTGTCCGATGGCATGACACCCCCCGGAGAAGGGCTTTTACTGGTGAGGGCTCCAGCGAGGCTCCGATATAGGAAGCCAAATCAGAAACAGCGTGTTATTTCGCCAAGAAACAGCCCAAAGACACAGTTGGCCAAGATACTGAGCCCGGTGGGCAGGAGAGCTCCCTCCCTCTGCTTTAAACAAGGACTTTTAGAAAGTGGACGGGATGACCCGGATTATCCCCACGGGACAGCAATTATCGTCCCTCTTGGCAGGCTCAGCAGAGCGGCCAGGGCCGGGTGAGCAGGCAGAATGAGCCGCCGGTTTATCCCTGGTGACCGCTGAGCTTTGGTCCTCTGCCTTTTGCTGCAAAGATTTCAGGGAATTTAGGGTGATGCCCTACGATGGCCGATGCCCATGGTCCGTCTGTAGCATACAGCCGGAGGCCGCACCATGCCGCACGCAGCCCCGGTGCTGTTTTTTAATGAGAAGGATGAAAACTGGGAGCTTCACAACTGCTTGACTTGTGAACTTTGGGTAAGAAGAGAAGCCGTTCCAGAGGTGAGCTCATTTCTAAGCCCGGGAAATGACTTCATGGACGCTGGTATTTACTCACAAAAACATTGCATGTCAGATGTCCCTGACTAGGCTTTCTGTTTCGAGTCCAGTATGAGACAAAAATTTCCTTGGACGAGCTGCTCCTGAGACAATTTAAGGCTTGGAGGAGGACAAGAATATTTGAGGGGGAAAAAAAAAAATCAGCATTAAAAACTCTGAAATTATGAGGTTTTTCTGAGCAAAGGGGAATTTTTGGACAGCCAGCCCGGCAGAAGCACCTGCCCGGGGTGATGGTGCTGGGGATGAGGGTGCAAGTGATGGGTGCTGCTGTGGGATAGCTCTGCTTGAAGAAGAGCCATCATCACCCCCCCGTAACGCCCAGCAGCAGGAGTTTCTCTCGGAGGTGAAAAGACAAGGTTTTCTCTCTTGTGAAGCTAAGACCCCGGCAGTGATTTATTAGGATAAAAGGCAGCAGGTTCCCTGCCCCGCATTTGCACTAGGTTAATGGAAATTATATCCCATGCCGCTTCCCCTGCATGAGATCCCAATTTATACGGGATGTCCGATGGAAAAACACAGCGCTGGTACTTCTGTTCAAGGTCTGCTCGTGCGAAAAATTGCCACTGGGGCTGTGCTACCTGTTGTGGCTTTCTGATTTCTGTTTTCTCCAGCATCCTGGGAGGATCTGTATGGATTTGGGGAGAAATGTCCTATTTGGGGAGCCTGGAGATGCTCTGACTCCTCGTGACCCAGTGCTGGGCTGCAGCTCCGGGGATGTACTGGGGCAGCATCCCAAAAAGAGGGGATTTCGGAAAGAGCCGAGCCAGGTTGTATGGAAACAAGCCCAGCCTGCCAGCACTGTTTCCTAATCCTGGGGACCAAAAACCTCTGATTGTTAAACCAGTGTTCAGAGATTCAGTTGAAGGCTGCTGAGCAGACAACATCCAAGCTGACCTTTGAGGAGACAAGCAAAAAAAAAAGAGAAAACACAAGGGGGTTACTGTGCAAACGCCGGAGAAAAATAGTCATTTTAATAAGGACCCCACCCTTAAAATAAGACTTATTGCTAATGCATGCCCAGGACATTCCTGCATGATGGCACGCTAAAAAAATCCTCTCTGAACAGGGACCAAGGGCTTTGTTGTGGCATGAGCGAGGCTTACAGTTCCTAAGAAAAATCCTGTCCCTCTCTTGCATCATACAGTCGGGGATGGAGAGGACATTTCCAGACAAAAAGGCAGCCAGCTGGGAAGGAGGACAAACAGGGAATACATTCCTGACACGCTATTTAATTGCTTTAGTGCAGGTGCAAAGAGCTAAATGAAAGGAGAAATAAGGATGAGCATGTGGGGCTGAATTAATCTCGGCTTTAAGCAGGAGTCTAACGCAAGAAGGAGGCGGCTGCTGTAATAAATGGGCTTCCACCCAACTTCTTTGTGGTTTCTGTGCTTTTTTTTCCCCAGGGACCAGGCTCTTTCCCTCTGTGCCGGTGGGCGATGTTCCCGCCAGGTAAGGAGGTGATGGGGACGGTGCCCTCCTGCGTGGCAGGGGTGGCTGGTGCTCTCTGGGCACCTGCCCTCCCGCTCTGCCCGCGGTGGCTTTGGGGTTTCAGCCAGGCTCGGGCAGGATCCGGGGGCTGGTATCCCCCTCCGGAGGGATATTGTTGGTGCTGGGGCTGCAGCTGCTAAGCAGCTTTGAAACTGGGTCTTGGCAGGACAATGTCCCTTCGCTCTCAGCTTGTGAGACCACAGTTTGGGTGGAGGGCTGGCAGTGCTGGCAGTGGGTCTGCTTTTCTCTTTCCCCTGAGATGTAAAGCACTTTGAATGCATAAATTGCCCTCTGCAACTCTGAGCAGAGAGTTCCCAGCCTGATCCCTTTTGGCAGTTAAATGCAGAAGTGATGGGGGGTTTGAGGGACCCCAATGGGCGGTGATGCCTCAAGGGCTGATGTGGTCCAGCACCTGCAGCATCTCCTGGGTCTCAGGAGCCGGTCTCTCTGCCACACAATTTGACTCTTAAACCCACAGAGGGGAAAAAAAATCCTCCCTTTTTGCTGTGCCCAGGGGCACTTCTGCAAGCAGAACAGCCTCAAAGACAGTGCATCTCCCCCTGCTTAGACCTCAGGCATTTCCTCCTGAAAATAACTGGGAATAGGTTTGACGACGGAAAACCTCCTATCCCAGAAAGTGAACCTTGTCCTCTCGGGGAACGACGCAGAGCCACCGCCGCCAGCCTGGGACCTGCGGTCCCCCTGTACGCCACGTACTTCTTAATTTAATAGACCGGGAGATGTGAAGGTCTGTTTGCATGTAAAGTCCCCGCGATGCCCCTGGGAGCGTGCGTGCCGGCACCGGCCCCAGCAGGGCTTGGGGCTGGCCCTCTGTCATCCCCACAGCTCTTTTACTTTTGCTGGCCAGAGGAGCAGAGTGTCCTCTGTTTGCTTCCCTGGCCTTGCATTGCACATCGTATTTTTTAAGCTCTTGTGAGCTCTTTGTCCCTCCCAGGGTTTCGTGCCACACATCAAAGCCCTCACTGCGTTACGCTGAAAGAAATACAAAAAGAACAAGGTAGGAACTGATAGAGCATGGAGAAAAGAGTATATTCATTAAAATGACAAAATGCTCCAAGTTTCTCCTTATTAATTCCCTCCTTACAGCATTTCCAGTCCAGGCACGTACCTGTGTTCATCCGTGATGCTCCCACGGACCTGTGTGGTCCAGGAGCATCGCTGGGGTGCGTGTGTGTGTGTCTGTGTGTGCTGCGAGTCTCCCGGTTGTCTGAGCAACGGGACGTTCATCACTAACTCCAGGATAATTAACTCGTTTTCCTGTATTTATAGAAAACCAATGCAGGGAGTGTTGGCACTTATCCCTGATGGGGCCACATTTGGCCACAACATCTTGAATTTTGGCCATTTCTTGCAATACCGCGGCTTTGTCATCATCCCTGCTGCCTGCTCATTAAGCCTGAAATCAGGCAGCTCGTTAAGCCCGCAAGGGCAGAGGTGCCGGCCCCTGCCTGGGGGCGAAACACCGGCAGCTGCCTGAGCCTGGCTGCCTGTGGGTACCCACCTCCGCTTGCCCCACTCCTGGTTTGCCAGCGCCAGGGATGTTTGCATCAGCATTGCCATCTCCAGATGTCTGCATACGCCTGTGCTAAAAACAGCATAGCTCACGGCTCGGCCGCCGGCAAGGGGAAATTTTGCTGCTTCAAGGGGTTTGTTGCAGGGATGTGATGCAAAGACGCGCTGGAGCATCCTGACTTGCCACCACGGCAGTGGGAGACCTGTGGGGCAAAACAAGGAGCATCTTCTCTTGGCATCAGGGCATGCTTATGCCAGGTACGTTCCCATCAGCTGGGACAAGTCGAGACCTCGACATGGGTTTCCCCTTGTTTCTCCCAGACATCCAGCAAGCAGCTCGGTACTTTTTCTTTTTGTTGGTTCTTGGTTGCTTGTTGGGTTGGTCTTTGGGGAGGGAGGGGGGTGAAGGCAGCAAGGGGGCTCGCTCTCAGAGGCTCGGGCGCGGGTGGTGGGGCTGGAGGAGGGCAGCTTGCTGCAAGGTGTCGGCATCTCCATCCCACAGAGCTGGGGAGACAGATTTGATCTCTGCTGATCGTGTTGTTTGTGCAAAGGTCAGGAATGCTTTATTTTTGGTAACAGCAAACCAGAAGGTGCTTGAAACAGTAAGAGATATACTCTACCTGAGGCTGGGACTGTTAACAGCTCGTGTCCCCAAGAGTTGGAAGTATTTGCCCTTGAAATGCGAGTTGTCCCCAAGCTGATTGTGCTCGGGCAAAAAGGGCAATAAATCAAGCCGTGTGGGACCGCCACACTGCTCATCACCCCCTAACCACCCCCCGTCTGGGTGTGTTTCTACCTTCACCTCCTTCTCCTGCTTCGCCTCCCAAAGGCAAAGGGACAGAGGTGTTGAGCTGGTGCTGCCCGGATCCTGGGAAGGTCCAGGCTCCTAAATGCCACCATGACCCTCTCCCGAGAGTTGCTGTCAGTCCCCGGACAGTGTGGGATCCCCCTTCTCCCCTCCTGGCCAACGCCAGCTGCCCCCATCCACGGTCCCGGATCCGGCGCTGGAGATGGAGGTGGATCATTAAGGTTTAACACACTAATGGAAAGTGCCGTGGGGTTTCTAAAAAGCTGAGTCCTGCTTGCAAAGCCCCTTTGGAAGGACGAGTCCTTGAACCGAGCACGGCTGCCCCGGCACAGGCTCAGCCAGCTCCGGTGTGACCCATTCCCGGCCAGGCGCTGGCGGGCAGCGGCTCGTCCCATGGTCCCAGCCACTGCTCCCGCTTCCCAGCTGCTCAACCGCCTTGCGAAGAGCTAAAAATACATGTCTGCATGAGCAATCACTATAGCTATGGCAGGGGTCAGCCAAAGAGGGCAGCTGGGCAGTGTCACCGTGACCGGGAGGTGCAGCAGCTCGGCAAAACGGGCACCATGGAGGGGACAGGCAGGGACAGGCCGGGACTGGCAGGTTGCTGCTGGTGCGTTGGGTGCAGATCCCACCATCTCCCCATTCCTCCTTACACTGAAGCTGCAGCACACAACACAGCCCCTAAGAGGGGGTTCACTTTGCTGCTTGTGTTTCGGCAGGGGATGAGTGACGAGCAGCTCCCCGCATCCCCCCACCACACCGCCGTGGAGGGGGATACCAATGTCTTGGCCTCTGGCTGCCCTGAGCACTGGGTTGAGCCCCAGTTCACACAAGCGGCGAGGGTCCGTGTGATCATCACGGCCATCTTCTTCTTGCTGGCGGCAGGCAGCAACGCGGCGGTGCTTGGCAGCCTGCTGAGGAAGAGGAGGAAATCCCACGTGCGGCCGCTGATCCTCAGCCTGGCACTGGCCGACCTGCTGGTGACGGTGGCGGTGATGCCTCTGGATGCGGTGTGGAACGTGACGGTGCAGTGGTACGGAGGGGACATCTCCTGCAAGCTCCTCAACTTCCTCAAGCTCTTTGCCATGTACGCAGCCGCTCTGGTGCTGGTGGTCATCAGCCTGGACCGGCACGCGGCCATCCTCCATCCCCTCTCCCGCGCTCGCCGCCGCAATGGACTGCTGCTCCGTGCCGCCTGGGTCAGCAGCGTGCTCCTTGCTTTGCCCCAGGTACGGCTCGGCGCCCTGCCCGTGTGGTTTGCCCAGGCTGGGGTGGTTCTGGAGAAGGGCTTCCCCATCCCAGCAGCCCCAACAAGTCCATCCCAATCCATGGGCTCCACCACCACCGGACTGGCTTTGCTGAGCGAAGCGGTGTGGTTGCTGCGTTGGGTGCTCAGCGCTGCTTTGCACCTTCCTTATAGCACCCATTCGTTGCAACACCGTCAAGGCGTTACGCTAAGGGCTGGGAAAAAAAATGTGTCCACTATTTTTTATTGCTCATGCACGTGGTTATCTTCTTCTAAAAATGCATCACTGCGCCACTGCAAAACATGTTGGAGCAGACCAAGACAAGCCTGAGCAGTTCCTGACCAAAATAACATTTGGTATGGCCAGAAAATGGGATTTCACGGCCATCAGATCCCATCCATCCTGGCCATAGCCATGAGTTAGGTGCCCAGAGCGCTTCTCCCAGTCTGACAGCGGCAGGGACGTGCTCTCCATGCACAGCCAGGAGCATCTGCAGGACGTGGTGCCCTGTTCCAAAGCCTCTCTAAGTTATTATTTGGTTCTCCGTTTCAGCTTTTCCTCTTCCACCTGCACACAGTCCCAGGAGGGAACTTCACCCAGTGTGTTACTCATGGGAGCTTCCGAGCGCACTGGGAGGAAACTGTCTACAACATGTTCACCTTCACCACCCTCTACATCACCCCCCTGAGCGTCATGATCGTTTGCTACATCCGGATCATTTGGGAGATCAGTAAGCAGCTAAAGATCAACAAAGGTAAGCAGGTCCCAGCCCTTTAGTGTCCACCATGACTCTATGACTGGACCTGCTCCAGCCTGGAGCGTTGTTTGGTCTGTCCCAACACCCTTTGAAGGGTAACCCAACTAAGGGGTTTTACACAAACTTCTTGATCCCCCTCCTTGCTGTCTTCTGCTTTCTGTGGGCCATGGACCAGACCATGAGATGGTCTCCCCTCTCTGGCAGAAGCATAGTCATGGATGGTTATGTTCTCCTGGCTTTCTTACATCTCCAGCTATCCTTTTGACTGTCCCTGGCAGGTTTGATAAGAAATCAAAATGACCACATCTCCAAGGCACGCATGAAGACTCTCAAGATGACCATAGTGATTGTTGCCACCTTCGTCATCTGCTGGACCCCATACTACCTCCTGGGCTTGTGGTACTGGTTCCAGCCAGCCATGATCCAGAAGATGCCAGAGTATGTCAACCACAGCTTCTTTCTCTTTGGCTTGTTGCACACCTGCACCGACCCTGTCATTTATGGACTGTACACCCCCTCCTTTCGGGAGGATGTGCAGTTGTGTCTCAGGGGCATTGAAACAGCCATTACCAGGCATGAGAGACACAAACCCATCTCAGTCTCAGAGAAGAACATCAAGGATGGTGCTGTAAATGGTGGGGTGGCATCAGGGGGCTCCAATGGGACAACTGTCAACACGGTCTGCTGAAGAGAGGTACCCACAAGGAGACAGGAGGCACAGCTCTGGGGGCTGCTTTGTCCCATAGGATCGTTCTGGAGACTGTCATAAGGAGGTTTGCCACCCAGTTTTGGTGGATGAGGGCCTCTGGCCAGAAATTGGGAATGTGTCTCCTGCCTGTACTCAGGGTGAAAAACATTTGGGGGTATTTATGGACATTTTTCCATATTCTGGCAGCCCTATAGCTAGAAAACCATCCTTTTTGTACCCTACTGATGCTCTAGCCCTGATTCTGGGACCAAGCATCTGCCACATTTCCAGCATCGACCCCTGGGAGGAGACACGCTGCGTCCTCCATGGTCCAGGGCCATGTCTCCCAGGGTGGCCAATCTATAAGCGCGCTTTGCACCTACACCGAAGTGCGGAGCTGCACAGATGCACAGCGCTACGTGGTGTCACCCTGAGAGGCTGCAAAGGTGCGATTGCAGGCTTTTACTCCATTTTCTCCACCCGCTGTAGGAAAGACTGTCCGGAAATTTTGGCTCTCCTGGCTCAGAGCCTACCTGGTTCTCCCACGGTCGTGTGTGAAGCCCTGGGAAGGATGTAAATCTTTGGGGATTGACTAATGCAAGGACATTAGTCCCCCTGGGCTGCCTCCATGCTGGGGAGGGAAAAGGTGCTGCAGGGATGGAAGGGCTCGGGCAAGAGGGGTACAGAGAACTGCAGTGGGATGGGATGGGGTTTCTTCTCTGTTTTGGAGACCGCCAGGATGGAAGACAGTTCCTGCTGCCTTGTTCTGGCACGCAGAGAGCAGTATGAACACGTCCTCACATAGCAGCTCTTTGGGACACAGGGCTGACCAAGAGAGAGAGTATTTGGGGTAACCGGAGAGTGACAACCAGACCCAACACTGCCCAGCCCCTCTTGACTGTCTCTGTCCCCGTGTCCCAGGGCACGAACTGGCAGGTCTCAGACCATGCACTGGGCTGTCCCCAGTTGCTGGCATGGGCTAATAGGAGCAACCCCCACATTTTCTCCTCTCTGTTTTCCCCTCTGTCATTTATACACATTTTCTTTACCTTAATGGCTTGACCCAACGCCAGCACCTCATCTCCGCCCCAAGCAGGGTGGGTGCAGCCACCCCACAGGTGATGGCTGGGGTGTCCCAACGAGGAAGGTGATGGGAAGCACCTGTGGGTGAAGGGGCCCATCAGCACGCAGGGGTGCCAGGTGGGTGCTGATGGTCTTTGGCTGCACTGCGAGGGCGAGGGAGGCTGTTGGAGGGGATCAGCTGAGCTATGGTGAGTAAAATGGATTTTTTTGCTTTTTATCAATGTGCCAGAAGTTGCTTGTGAAAGTAGAGGCCTCTTCTCTGGGTGTGGGTTGAAGAGGTGGCTTTATTCAACTGTGTTTTTCCTTTTCATGCAATTAGAAATAGTAGATCATTTGTTTGCTCGTTATGTGCTGAATGTTGTTAAATGCATTTTTTGCTTTTGAAGAGAAATATAGTTTTCAGCCAGGTGGGGTGGGGGTTTTTTTTGGTTTTGTGAAATCTTTGGACAGCTCAGGAGCTCTGGACTTGGCAGGAGGCAGCTCCCTGGGCATTTCTGTGGCCACTGTAGTTTTGAATGAGCATCTGGACTTTATCAGGACGAAAGAGCTTTGTTTTAAAAACAATTCTTGCCATGGCTGCGTGTGTAGGGAAGCTGGGAGATGTCTCCCCCCAAGAAAGGAAATCTCCTTTGGGCACTGAGGGGGTCTGCTCAACCCTATCTCCAAGATGGGATGGATCCCTGTTGGTCAGAAAGGATCTGGACTGGTCTCCCAGCGCCTCAGCTAACAAATTATGAAAATTAGAGAGGTGGCAAGTGGTGTTTGCAGGTTGGCTGAGGCTGGGCAGTGAGGATACAGGAAGCCACGGTGCTCAGGGTGATGCCAAGCTGTGGATGGGTGTTGAGCACTTGCCTTTCCCTATGCTAACTATCGTTTATGCTAAACATGCTGCCCAAGGAGAAAAAAAATCAATTAGAGTGGCAGGAGCCCAGACCGGCTGGTGGGTATTAGTGTGAGCTCTTTAGGAAGCATCCAAACTCCAATGAGATGCGTAATTGCCGTTTGGCTTTCCTGGGCTCAAGGTTAATTACACAATGCTAACGGGAGCGGGGGCTTGCTGCTGCCAGGCTGGCTCGGCCTGACCAGTGTAAATAAGAGTTTCTTGTAAGGTGATGGGAATGACTTGTGGTAAGGGAAGCTAATTTATTCATCAGACACTCATTTGGTCTCACTGTTTATATTACTGATGACGGCTAATGGGAGGCAGACCTTGTGCGTTGGTTTTCTGGCAAGCCTCAAATAAGCAGGAAAGTGTCTTTAATCTCTTCAGAACATTCTTCATCTGCTTTCTGCTGAGTGGGAGAGAACAGCTCCAGCATTGCTCACACACTTTAGGCCGCTTGTCCTGAGCGGCAGGAGAGCTCGGAGACCTTCTCTGAGGAGCAAGAAGCACTTTTTCCCTTGTGGGAGGGACCCACCACCTTTACACCCCATGGGTACAGTGAGAGGGCAGAAACAGGTTTGGCTTTAGGTGAAGAATAGGAAAATCAGGATGCTGGCAAGGATACACACCTTGGTCCTTGGGGGAAGCAGGGCACATCCCTTGGGATGCTCGCCGGCAGTCCAGCGCTGCTCCTTCTGCCCACCTCTTGATACCTTCCCTCCCATTGCTGGCGCTCAAGGCTGACATTTTGGGAAGCCCACAGCGTGGGCAAGGTGCCCAAAGTGACAGCTTTCAAGATAGAAGGAAAATGTCACTAGAAGAGCGTGCTGCCAAGCTGTGCGCCCAACGCACACGGGAAGGGGGAGCGAGCAGCACCTCCCCGGGGGAGCCCGGGTCTGGGTCCTGCCAGAGGTGGACCGAGGCACAGGCCTGGTTTGAATGTCCCTGCATGTCTGATTCTGCATTTCTTAAATCCATTTGTACTTCAGAGAACAAAAGATTTTTGCATCAGGAACACAAAACCCGGAGCCTCGTTCCTCCCCGCCCCGGGGGTGATCCTGCTTTCTGCTGTGGTTCCCTCTCTCCCCACGTTGCCTCAAACCCTGGTCTCCAACAGCACCTGCCCTCCTCCTCAGCTGGCTCCTGACATCTCCCCATATCTACATTTATTACCTATTTCCCCTTATGGGAGGAAAATTCTCCCGCTTCCCAAAATCTGCCTATTTCCCCCGGGAAACACCAGCTGCCACGCTTCTCCTTGCAGTCACAGCAGGGTCGGATTTGTCTGACTCGGTAACGGTTCCTTAACGTTCACCGCAGTAATGTAACGAACATATTAATAAGCACAGGTAGCTCTAATTTTACAACTCCTCGACCTCACCCTGGGCTGCCTCCTCCAGACACAGCAGTCCCTCGTTCGGGAGAAAATTCTGATTCATTCCCCATTAGCATTTTTATAGTACTGTGCATATTCAAAGAGCCACGCAAGTGGCTTAAGAGGTTAATGCGGCCCTTGGGTTAATTCATAATATTGTTAGTTACTCAGCACAATACTCGCATAAATTCAGCTGACTGCATCTCGCCACGTTGGGAAACACATGCCGAAATCAGCAGGGAACACAGAAAACAAGCGTGGGAGTAGGATATTAAGTATTTTGCTGGCCCGCTAAGGTAGAATCTGCGCACCTTAAATGTATTTATTTTCCCATTGGCTTTGAGGACACTGTTACCCTGCTCCACAGACGTGAAGCTGAAGCACCAAGGAGGCTGTGCCCGGCATCCCTGCAGGCCTGGGAGTCTGAGGGATGGGGCTACGAGCCCTCCGAGGGGCACTCGAGACACATCCATCAGGACTCAGCCCCTACCTGCAGCCACCTCTTTCCTGTGGGTCTATTTAAACTGTTCAAAACAGAAAAAGCCGATTTTTTTCCTTTGACACCTGCTGATTTAATTGCAGTGCTGGACTGCACGCATCTGCCGTGAGAGCCCCCACAATACTTTTCTCTCTGGGGATATAGCCTGGAGCAGCTGGTGCAGAAGTCAGCCTGGGAACTAGCTCCCTACATGGATGCTATTGCCCCACACTTGGGAAGAGAGCTCAGCTCAACAGCTTAAAGCCAAATAAAAGCCCAGACAGACGTTAGGAGATAGTGCTGAATGGCTGCTATGCATTCATTCCCTTTGCTTACTCTTCAGAAACTTTCCTGTGCAAAGAAACCCTAAGAACAGAGCCTCAAAACCCTGCCGCTTCCCTCCCCATCTGTTCCTTTCCCGACTCGCGGACTCTCAGGTTTGTGCCTTTCCCTGCAGTGCAAACAGGCATCCATCCCACAACCGCTGCCTAACCTCCTCCTTTTCCAAAGCTCCCCCGATAGCCCATCTGTTCCAAAACATGTTTCATTTGCAGATGTACAAGCCTTTTAACGACACAATACCCTTTAGATAGCATCAAATACCTCTAGGTTTTCTGGCTGGTTTTGCCCCAAACTGACACATATATGGCACAACATTATATGTAACATGCTGAGATGGACCAGAAATGGGCAAATACTCCCAGGAACCCCATGCATGGCTCAAACCTCAAGTTTCTGCATTGGAGTATCATGGAGTAAACTACTATGAAGTAGTTGAATCTGTTGTGCAATAAATTGTTAGCTTATGTATATTTTAATTGCAAATCAACACTGTAATTAGCACGTACGTTTCTTGGGCTGAGGCAACGCAATGTGCTTTAACAGTGAGCATTATTAATGGACTGTAAAAGGCAATGGGGAATTGGATTATAATGTTCTTGTTTTGCAAGCTGTATGGTGAATAAATAAATTTGTTCTGGCAGCAAAATTAACTGGAATAAATGCTTCTAGCTCCACCCACCAAGAAGAGGGGTTGCTGTAAATGAACTTGTTCTCAGCCTTGAGTTAGAAAACCTGATTACCAGGTCATTATTTCTGGCAATTAGGTACCAGAACAACATCAGAGAAAGAAGAGATTTTCTTTGAAATATTTAATGAGTAAGGTAGTAATCATAGACTCATTTGCTGGAAATATGTGATGAGATTTTTTTTTTTTTTGTGGTTAGGGTTCACTGTGCAATGAAAACCTGCGTTTATCAAGTCTACTACTAAAAGCTAGATGGCAAGCTTGAACTGTGGCACATATCTGGCTTTTCTTTGCCTAGAATCCTCAGGGTCTTCATCAGGTTTATCCCATGCCCAGTCATTAATCAGAGGACACTCCTTTGCTCCTTTTTCAGTTTCAGGTAGTTGTAGGTTGCTTTGTAACAACACAAACACAAAGGACTTGGACAGAAGGGGGAGCGTTGCCCTGTTTATGTTGCACGACTAACTTGTGCATACCTGTATGTGTGTTTTCAAACAAACCCCCAGAATGCCCTTCTTCAAGATTAGAAAAGATGAACCCGAGAGATACTGAGGTTTTACGCGCCAGCATTAAGCCCAAGCACTTTGCAAACAGCGTAACTGCCATAATTTTGACCATAGAAAATTCAACCTCTTTGTGAGAACTTAGTGTGGACAGTCTATCCTACAAACATACAGTGCTGTCCACAAGTTGTCACGTGGAGGCCTAAGTGAAGTTAACTGTACTACAAGTGTTCACAGACATAAAACGCAACCCTACCAGTTCTGCTGCCATTTTACTCCATTTCTTACAAGTGTTTCAGGAAATAGTTGGCACTTTACTGCTAGTTAGTCCATTTGTTTGCAAAGGGAGGCTGAAAACAATTCAACACAGGCAAAAATGTTGAACCAGGTCCCAAAACCCAGGCAGCCCCAACCCCAAAAAGCCTGTCAGGTGGCAGCATAAGTGGAACCCTCCACTCTCCCTCTTCTTGGTGCAGAAAATACAAGTGGAAGGCAGTTTGATAGGAATAATCCTTATTCAGTATTGACGCTGAAGGCCCTGAGTTTGTCTGATCTGCACACTAACCAAGGACAAGACAGATCATGGCTGAGAGGACAAACCTTGTAGATGTTTTACAGGGGGGGAAAAACCATACCAGAAACCATTTAACTTCCTCCATTTTGGTGGTTGTTTTATTTCTTCTTGTTTTCTTACAATCATTATGCTCAAATATAAAAATTCCTGGCCAAAGCCAAAGTTAGTTTTAAAAGTGATCCCATCTGCATTGATACATGCTAAACATCACTAAATTCCATTTCTGAAAACAAACTGGTAAGACTCCCTACAGGTTGCTTTGCCTGACATACAGAAAAATCCTCCTTTCCAACTTGTGCAAATATTACCATCTCAGTTTGACAGAAAATAGTTACACCTGAGTGTTTCCACACTGAGTTTTCATTAATTTTAAATAACTTTTTTCCCATGGACCCTTAACAATTGATTCATGCTAAGCTGCACCATAGTGATCCTTTTCAGCTGTATTGGGCATCCTCATGAATCACCGGAACACAGAAATCAGAATAAATGGAAAGATGCCATGAGGATAATATATTGGAGACAGAACTGGAAAGCTCCAGGCACCTTTATTTCCAGAGCTCTGGAACAGATGCAGTGCATTGCAGATTGGCTATTATTAAGGCACGCAATGAAAATAACAGTTTATCATCTCGGGCAATTCATCTCTCCGAGTCAAACATTCTGTGCCAGTAGTAGACGAAGGTTGGCGAGTTGCTGGCCCCTATCACTATTAGCAGCAGTAGGTACAGCATCATCATGACGGCAAAACGGTGGGTGTAAAACCAGGAAGATTGACTAGAAGGCCTGAAAAGGGAAAAGTGCATGAAGTCTGTCAGAGAGGCACGAATACCTTGGCAAAGAGTATCTTAGGTTTTCTGATTTTAAATGGTTACGCTAATGCAATAAAACCAGAAAGTTGTTCCACAATCCCTGTAACTAACAAAGCCTGATTCCCCATCCCTTTTCCCTAAGTCTCCGTGCACAATCCTGCCCTTTCTCCCCATGTTCACACCTTTCTCTGTGGTTTGGAGCTGTAACTGCCTGGCCTGTACATGCGTGTTGGTTAGCTGGGTGAATGCTGCCACTTAGGATAGATAAGGACAGAGTTAAAACTGCTCTAGTTTTAAGAGGTGCACTCATCAGTGTTTCACTCTTTCCTGCCACAAACAGGTTATTGGAGCTCTCAAAGATACTAAGTGCTTACAGGTCTGGTGAAAAAGGAAATTTAGCTGAGCCTGGGAGTGTCAAAGAGTGAGATAGAGGCAACATGACGGTGTAAGCCTTATTTCACACACAACAGACTAAAACCAAATTCTGGCAGTGCAGCATATCTTTCTTGTTTGTTTTCTCTTGTTTTTCAAAAAACGAGATGCGCTTATCTGGTTGTCATAGCACGCTCGTCACTCTAGACAGCTGAACTCTTACCTCCTATGCTGTTTCTGTGAATATACTAGCAAGTATTTAACTCGTAAAAGCTGATTGTTTGTGACAACGAAGTATTTTTGTGGTACATCACCCCCTTCGCTGTTTTTCACTCTTGCTCTTTTTCTGTCTATTTCTTCTGAATCTGGATGGGAAGAGAAAAGAAGTGGTCTTTTGGGGAACAGAAAAGCAAAAAGAAATGTACGACTTCAAGTAACCATAAAAAAGCAAACAACCACCACCTCCCCATACACACACAAGAGTGGGAACAAGATAACCAAAGATCTAGTCTTGGTATTCCCCTGAATCTCTTAGCATCCAAGAATAGACTGAAAAGTTTGCTTGAGGCTATACCGCTCCTAGTCATCCTTGGTATGGATGGCATTATGACCCAGACCAGGGTGAAAAGGAGGTGGGTCTCCCACACAGTGCTTGAAGAGCTGCTAATATTAAGAGGGAAAGAAAAACACCGTCGAAGGACTGATTGAGCCCTGCAAGCAGGAAGCAGTCAAAGGAGAAGGACAATCTGAGCAGAGGCTTCCTGGACCTCTAACATAGCTCCTTCTTGATATATTTGTGATGCTTCTTTTCCACAGGTGAAACAACCAGGCATTATGGAACATGATTTTATCATACTACTGAAATTAGGAAAAACAAATGATGCCAACAAAATATTTTCTACCCCTTAAATATAATATTTTAAGCTTCACAATGAGGCTGTTGTGCATTTGTTGAGGGGTCAATCGGAAAAGGAGTCTGCAGCCAGTTTCTCCTGAAGTGTATCCACAGTCCATACGCTGCACTGTTCATATGACAGTGTATATGCGCAAAGCTGAAATATGAGAAGCGCTAAGTAAGAGACAAACTACACGTAGTTATTATTGCAATAGACTCACCTTTCTTTTTGACCTGACACTTTACATCTGGATGGTCAATGATCTCGCAAACAGCTACGCAGCTAAGGATAGAGCCCAACGCACTTCGCTGCCAACCAAGACCATGAGGGCTATAAAGCAGAGCCAGGCTTAGGTCACTGGTAAGATAGGTACCTTCACCGAACAGGGACGTCTGAAATGGAGCAGAAATATATCCTAAAATCCTGTAGCGCAAACTGTAAACAACATACTAGTCTTCTTTACTTTCAGACTGGCAGTTCTGTTTCTGAAGGTAGATTAAGAAACGCTTTTCTGACCCATGTTGGGCCTGGTCCATGCACTGTTTTTGTCCTGGCACAACTTCCTTGGGGTGGGGCAGCTGCCCTCTCCCATCCCTCAAATTAGCTACTTGGCACAGCCCTTGGTGTGGACAGATTCATGCTTTCCCGGATTTGGCTTTAGTTTGCCAGCGTAAGTGTTTTATATCAACATGACTGCACTGCTGTTAGAGGCACTTCACTGATTTATTGAGACTGCCATCATTCAAATAATCCAACCTCCACAACCAAAACAAGGCTTTACTCGCATTTAAATCCATGCTTTACTAGAAAAGAGGGACGTACTTTTCAATTGTGAATTCCTTTCAAATCTAACTGTTTTAATAACTTTGAATCAGGGGATTTGCCATCCTGGCTAAAATAATTTATCCACTAAGTCCACTGTACCTGATAAACCATTACTCATAAAGAATGTGGGGGGAAAAACATGGTCCAGGTTGACTGGAAGGTTAAGCAGCTGTTGTGTCAAAGCTGCTTTACAGATGACACAAAAAGCCAGGAGTCCCAACCGCCTTTCTGCTGAAATCAGAAGAGGTGCAAATCCTACAGGATGCCTCCCTTAACCCGGCCATTTAAAGAAGGCTCCATTTGCAAGTAGCACCTAAAACTTAGTTGATCTAAACTTGAGGCCAGGCAGGAAGAGAGAATCCCTACATTGCCTGGGCCACTATCCTCCTCCTCCGTGCACAGGCACTTTCCAGCTGCAGGCTGTCAGATAGGCCAGTATTTTCAGAGGCATTACACTTCTTCACAAAGAAGCAAAGGATAGCTGTAATTCGTCACACCGGCGAAAAGGGTTTCGTGCTGCTTCCAGTTTTTACCCTTAGGCTGCAGAAAATCAAACACAACCATCCACAAAGGCCTACACTGAAGTGAAAACAGCAGCATAAGATGATCAGCACATTTCATATCCCTAAAGGAATTTGGGCCTATTTTTAAAAAGTGTCACTAGCTGCAAGTGACCAACAGAAAATGGTGCCAACACCAGGAGCCTCACCCTGTTCAAATGGCAGTGCAGGCCGTTGTGCAGTATGGAATGGAAGTTCTCGAGGCGGCTCCCATGGAAGGCATAGATGAGGTCTCGTTCTCCCTTGGTCTCGGCAAACTTGGTATTCATTTGATCACAATACATGATCTCAAAGAGGTAGTCCGGAGCAGGAACTGCAGCCCCAGACATCCCTGTGAGTTCTTGGATCTTCTCGTACTTAAAACCAGGAAAGAATAGGAGTGTTGGTTTATAGGGTTAGATTACTCACTGGAAATTTTGCCTACTGTCCCTTAGTCTTTCACATTGCTTTATGTATTTTGATTAAGCTTTCTGCGTTAGAATTCAACGCTGTCACAATTCAGAAGGGGTAAATGCACAGTGAGAATTCTGACAGTTCCTTGCTATCAAAGCTAAATCCTAATTCTTCTTTCCAGAAAAAAAAAACCTGACTTGTGATTATGATTTAACTGATGATGTAAGGACTATCACAATTCCACCATGCCACTTTGGCTAGCAAGACAACATATTCATCAGCTGATCTTGGAAGAGGAAAAAAAGTGAGAACAGAAGTTGTTTTCATCTTGCTGCTAATCTCTACAACTATTTTGATCCCTGTTACAGAAGTTCCTCAGTGGCTCTCAACCTTTCCATTTTTGGGGCAGTATGCAGAAGTACAAAGTTGTCTTTCTCAGTGAGAAGCAGGACTTAGCTCCATGACACCTGAGTTGGACTGTCTTGGTCTAGAACATGCAGGTACATGCTACGTTCACGGGAGTAACCAACTACAATCACTGCTCATCATCAACTACTGACAGTGATAACTATTTCTTCCAAGCAGTGTTCCTGAAAATTTTATTTAAAAAATACCCCTCTCTATATACAGAAAAAAAAAAAATGCATTCATGTTGAACTGTCAAACTCTCACAATAACCAACTAACTTCTGGCAGGAGGAAATACTTTCTGAAGTGCAAGTTTGCCTTAAAAGACAAATTCTAATCAAGACACTCAGAATTCAAAACTTACCTCCTGTTTCTTAGTACTTTGTATCATGAAGACCTTAGATGATAAAATCCAACTAAACAAATCCCAGGTCCTTTTCTCTGTGTTTGGAACAGACTCCAGAAGTTCTTTGAGGCTTGGCAGAGCATTGGTATCTGCAAGCTAACAAGACAGGCATTTAGTACAAACTCCTTCTTTTCATTATGATTAAACAGAGACCTCTAGTGAAAACAAAACAATATTTCACCCTAACAGGTTGTAAACTAAAAAACAGTTTCTGTTGTGAGATATAAACATTTGTATCCAGTTTGTGGGAAAGTTTGTCACTTGCTCTAAAAGTAAACACCAGACAAGTTATAAAATATTCATATTTACCAAGAATATCTGTAAGGTACGTACAAGAATAATCAAACAGACTCAGGTCCTGAAAGAAAACACGCCGTCACAGCGCAGAATCCGCAGCGGGACAGACGCAGGGGGTGTTCGGGCCATGTAAAATCCAAACCCTTAAAAATTAATTTCAATTTCACGTAGGGCAAGCTCTTCCAACGCTTCATATCCCAACACTGGATTTGGAAGTTTCCGAGTGCGGGTGTACCGGTCAGAATCCCAAATGTACTTGAAAACCTGGATTCCCTGACTGGATAAACAATTCACCCCGCTTCATCCGTAACCCTGAGGCGCCGCTGCCCTCACCTGAGGGCAACCTCGCCTGCTTCTCCCCAGAGCAGCCCAGGCACGCTCGGCCTGGGCTCCCACACGTAACGAGCCCTCTCACAAGGCTGTTTTCTCCCGCCGAAGGTGGAACACCGTGTCCCCGGTGCGGATATACCCCCCCGGGCCGGGGGCACCGGCACTCACCAGCCCCTCGAAGTCCTTGGCGTCGCCGCCCGCGTAGCGGCCCGGGAAGGGCCTCAGCGCCGAGTCGCGCTTGTAGCTCTGCAGCGCGGCGGCGAAGAGGCTGCAACGCAGGTCGGCGGCCAGCGGGTCCCTCCCCGCCGCCTCCCTGACGCGGGAGGCCGCCTCGCCGGG